>JAJPUD010030410.1:445-13192 GCA_023553655.1 Myrmecobius fasciatus | reverse complement strand
TTTTCCCATTTATCCTCCAGTTCTTTTATTAGGTTCTTTAAGCAATCTTCCAGAAAGGCCTTTTGAAACGGGGACCAGTGATGGTCGTTGCTGATTCCCTCTGGAGTTATGTCTAAAGGAACCTCTGGATCTGGGGTCTTCTCCTCTTTCTCTTTGTAAAAGCTGTCTATGGTGAGTTCTTTTTTTTTTCTTTTTTTTTTTTCCTCGATTATAATTTTAAGGTAGGGGAAAAAAAAAAAAACAGCGGCTGAAATGGCCAGCTGAAGATTTTGCCCTGAGGCGCTTCAGCGAATTAATTTAAGGTGCTGGGCAGGTGGGGGCTAGGACTAAAGCCGAATTACTCCTTAAAGAAGGCAAGTTTGCCAGAACACCTGCCCCCAATCAGGGTAGAGTGTCCAGAGTGCCTCAGATAAACTCCAGGTGTTTGGAATTTGGAGTTTGGAGTTTGGAGTTTTTTGCCAGTCTGAGCTGAGCTGAGCTGAGTCCCACCCTCACTTCTGGCCTCCACCAGAGTTCTCTGACACCGGAGTCCTCTGTTTATCCCTCTGTCCTAGCTTGACAAACCTGATGTGAAGTTTTTCAGAGATATCTGCAAGGAGTATCCAAATATTTCCTGATTCGTTGACTTGAAGATCAGTTCATAGGCTTATTTTATTGTTGATTTGAGAGAAGTTCGGAGGATGCAGAGAGTAACCTTTTTACTCCGCCATCTTATCTCCGCCTCTAAGCCCTATACAAAATTGAAAAAAAATATTTCATTGTCAGTCCTGTTCTTTATGACTGAGATTTAAAATGGGAAATTTAAAAAAAAAGAAAGAAAAACCTACAAATAAATAACCTACTAAAATTGGTTATTAATAATCAAAAAGAAGATCTTTAGTTCCTATATGTAAAATTGGTCATTAGTATAATAAGAATATAGTCATTTTTCTCCCACTGTTGTAATCTTATTATCCACCATCCAAACAATCTTTACTGGATCTCTTTCATTTCTAAGGTAAAATATAAAATCCTCAGCCTTGCAATTGAGGCCTCTTCATAATCTTGTTACGAGTCCTGCATATCTTTAGTATTTTCTTACCTTCCCTTTCATTCAAAATGATCTAATAGTTGTTTTATTTACATGAATTATGTCTCTGGTCCATGAAATCCTTCCTTGATTTGTCACTGAAAATACTTTTTTTTTGGTTCTATTTTTTATTTTGAAAAAACTGGTTTAAACTTCTCCTTTGCCCTATAACACTCTCCCTTGTATTAGATTTACATAAATACCAGTCACACATATTTCCCTTTCTTCAGGTGTGGGTTTCTTTTTTTTTTTTGAAATAAATAAATAAAAACACAAAATTATCCTTCACTTTGAACAGTGCATCAAACCTGAGATGTGTATGGGAAATGCTGGTTTAATTTTAATTGCATTTTCAACATTCCAACTTCTTTGCCTCTTTCCTCTGCACCACCCCACAAAGTATAGCTCTGGAGGAGAGAACAATGAGAAAACATGCTGTTGAATGGTAGGGGCAGGCTTCATTCTGCAGTTAATGCCACACTGAGAAACCAGCAGCATTCTGGAAACATTCTCCACCCTCAAATAAATATATGCATGAATATGCATTATTGGAGAAATATAGAAACAAACCAATGATTTGTGTTGGTATTCATTTGAGATTAAGTATGAAGAAAATATATTGAATTAAATTAAACACATGCACCTGCACTTTTAAAATGCGTTTAGTTTTATACCTATATGAAGCTGAATTAATCTATTGAGGCAAATTCCTTCAACCCCAGGAAACTTCAAGGAACACCAAGACTCATTACATGGGTTTTTGCACATGATGAACTCCTTGGTTACGCCTGGGTATATAGCCCAGTAATGAAAAGATTTTTAGGTATTTGGGAATGATGTGATATATTCTGAGTAGGCATTCTTGGGTTACAACTTCTCAGAGGACAAGATGTGAGAAACGGGGGAGTCAGGGTGGACAGAATCCCTTCCTTCATGAGGATCATGGCTATCTCACTCAAGTTTGGTGGAGACCTAGGTAGCGAGATAAAGCAGTCTTTAGATACTTATTATGTATCAAATATTGTACTAAATACTGGTGTTACAAATACAAGAAAGCAAGAGCGTCCCTTCCCATAAGAAATTCATTTTCTAATGTGGAAAGACAATACAAAAAGATGATCTGGAAAAGGTTGAAAGTGATCAGAGGAGTGAGCCTCAGCAAGATAAGGTCAAAACAGACTTGTGAAAGCTGATGACCTTTGAGGATATCTGATTAGATGTCAAGATAAAGTAAGATGATAGAGATGATGTGGGATATAGAGCTGGGACCACTGGCTGCCCTTTTCTTCTCCCTGGGGGGCAATTAATTACTCCAGGCACAGACTAGCAATCATTGTACAGCTAGTAGAGTAAAGGTTGCAGCAGGAGGAGGATCAATATGGTGGTTAAAAAAAAGAGCAATCATCAAAAAGAGATCAGGGTAAAGAAGAAACAAGTTGATGTTTAATCACATCAAGATCAGTACATATGAAATGTAAACTACCATGTTCACAAGCTGGCAATAATTGTTCCAACAAGACTTGAATAGTAGCCTGTAAACACATTGTATCAATAGTAATATATTAAATATACATTATGATTCATTTTCACTTAGCTACATGTTATCTGTGTAGGAATATACTACCTGTATAAAACCTAAAACATAATTATGTATCATTTTTTAACATTACTCTTTTGGGAAAACTCTAGACTAAAGCCAAAAGTAACATTACTGTAATTAGCAACTTCCCTCAGGAAGAAAAGATAAGGATTATAAACTGATAAATGTGAAAATAGCAGAGCTCATTTTCTTTACTGAGACTTTAGGTCAAACTTCTGCCCATACCAGAGTTGAAACCTGAACAAACCTTGATGAGTAATAAAGGACAGGGATTGGAGCCAACTAGCCTTAGTGCTGGTTCACCACACTTCTTACAAATATGCTGTTATAATCAGTGTTATGATATCCATTAGCCCTGGGTGAATTCCAGAGGCAGTCCATTTTCCTTTAGAATAGTTGTATTAAGAAAAATGTAATCTCTAGAAGTATGAAAAAATTGATTTTAAAAAGCCATTAATACCCAAGAAGATAGGTAAGCCTAAGTAATCATCCTAAATATTGCCTTTAAAAGAACCTCTGTCACCAACTAAGAAAATCACTTTACTAAGTGTAAACAGTGTGAAATCCTCTTAGGAAAGAATCTGTCTTCTACAATCTTATTACTAATTGTTTCATTATTGCTTCTTAAGAAAGAAGGAAGTGCTGAAGTGCATGATATTTATCCATTCTCTTACTCACCTGAATTCAACATTAAAACAAATTCACAAAGTTGGAATTCTGAGGATCAGAAACATAGATATAATAGTATCTCAGACACTATCTATTTCAACCTCCTTATTTAACAGATGAACAAAAAAAGAATCTCAAACAGGATAAATGGTTGTACAGGTATATTAAGTACATAAGTTGGAATTTGAATCCAGATTTTATCATTCTAAACTAGAATTTCAATTGCAGAAAGATTTTCAAGGAAAAAAATAATTTTCTTTCTGCAATGATAATTCTGTAATACAAGGCAGAGCCTGTATTTCTGAGGCCAGAAGAAAAGAAAAGGTCATTTTATGAAAAAAAAAAGAGGAGAAATATATATGATGATGTGATTCTGTGAAGAGCAGGATAAGAGGAAAAGCAAATCTTTGCAAAATGGTGCTTAGTGAACCCTCATTTAAACTTAGTCATTGATTCTGGTTCTTAATTTTTTTTGCCTTTGCTCTTTAGAGGGTATAAAACATTTTCTCATGTCACAGACTAAATCCTGTTTGTAAACATGCCCTCTATAACAATCATTGTTATCTCTGAGGGAATGCTACTCAACTTTATGAGGCCCTAAGACAATATTTAGTTCATTGAAGCAATATTTTACTAAATAGTACCTCAAGGGACTCAGTAAGTTGATGTACTTCCAAAAACTCAACTAATTCCCAGGCAGTTTACTGGCCAATTGGAATTGTTAATGTGGTTTTTAAATCAAAATAAATTCATACTTTCCTAAATCCTTTATAAAGTGAATAAAAGGGAAGAATTGAGAGGATATCATCATCTACCAATCCATATAGTTGCTTTTCCATCTATTAAAAAAATCTTTGGCAGCTAGATGGTCACTGTACACAGAGTACCGACCCTGAAGTCAGGAGGACCTGAGTAAAAATGCAGCCTCAGACATTTAATTATTAGTGGTGTGATCCTGGGCAAGTTAGTTACCTTCAATTGCCGCATCAATAAACAAAAATATCTCTATCATATCTTATGTCACATGTATGAAAAAACATCCTCTTCATGTGTATTAGAAGGAAAGAAGCAGACTTTTTCCAAGAGACATTTGTATAATGGCTATCATCTTTATCATCAAAAATTACTGAAAATTCAAAATCCCACTTTGCTTACTTTTTGAGTATGAAAAAAAATATTTTTGCCTCCATAGAGCAAAATGTGAACTTAAAGACTGTCTTTCAATAAGTTGTCCCCTATACCTTCAGCAAAATTACTCAAGATGTGAAACAGGAAGAAATATGCTCATGAATTTGTCATCATTGACCAAGGAGAAAATTCAAAGATTCCAAGTTGAAAAGTAATTCCCTGAGGGTAGTAAGGTCTTATCTTGCTGTTTGGAGATGACATTATTCAAGGTACAGAACATTAGATAGTCTCCTGGGATAGATTCATAATGGCTCTATATGATTTAGCCTATCCTTAAGAATAGGAAAGACCAAGGGGATAAAAATACTATTACCTAGAATATAAATTGCAGTGGGATACATAATTTACTTTTGCCTATTAGAGTATTTTTCTGGGATAAATTATCAAATGAGCATAAGTGAGTTGGCTGAAGAAACAGCAAATAGGAGGGACATAAAATCAGCATTGAGTTCAAGAAATTGCAAACTCCTTTAATGACTACAAACTTTTCCATAAATATTGCCTCATATTTAAAAAAATATTCTGCTACTGGAATTTTATGATTCTTGTATATGACACTTAATAGTCCCCAAAGAATTTGAAGGAACATTAACATTGATGAGATCTACAGAAATCTGACTATTTAAAATGAATATTAACATAATCAAAAATAAAATGGTATTATATGTATAACCTAGCAATATTTCAGTTACTTATAGAGACACTATTTTCTCCTATCTATGCTAATAATATCAAAATTGTCTAATTTCTTCTTTTATTTTCATTTGTTTTCCTCAGAAAATTTTGGAAATCTTAATTATTTATTTAAATATTATTTAAGTACTTTTTGATTAAATCTATGAAAAGCAGAAAAATGTTAGATTTTCTTTAAAAATTTTTTGTGAATATTAACTACATAAATATATCAGTAAGAAATATATTTTGAGATACAATATATCATTTAAAATTTTGCTACTGAAAGTAATCATACTCTGAAACTTATTGCCAAGAACATCACATGTTTTTCACAGAATATCATTGTTAAATTATCTTACAATTTCTATTTATACCACTGTAATCACATAATTTCTGGGAATTCATTGTAGGCTACTGACAAGTAGGCTGAAGGGCTCAAAAAATATCAAGCATTAAAGGAATTTATTGAATGAATTTGGATAACTTAGGCCTTGTCTAAATTGTCTCAGCTCAATTATAATCAGAATAATGATATAATTCAATAATTATCTCAAGTTTAAGATCCAATTTTCCCAAGGACCACATTTCTAAAAATCTACTGTACAGAGATTCACTTTTCTTTAATAGATTATTTTGAATGTTCAATTTATAGGATATTTCAGAAAAATAAATTAAGACTAGCAGTAAGAAATCCAGTGAAATCATCTATTCCATTGCCTTTAGGATGTATCTGTATTTTAAACATCTCCAAGGAATAAGATGGCATAACAGAAAGATTGCAACCATAATTCAATAGGCTTATAGATGACTATCTGGAAGGGACATAAGTAGTTTTCATACAGTACAAATGATTAATTAAACAGAAAAAAAAGTGAGGCCAGAAAGGTTAGGTG
Source organism: Myrmecobius fasciatus (assembly GCA_023553655.1). Classification (NCBI taxonomy): domain Eukaryota; kingdom Metazoa; phylum Chordata; class Mammalia; order Dasyuromorphia; family Myrmecobiidae; genus Myrmecobius; species Myrmecobius fasciatus. The sequence goes on along the minus strand of JAJPUD010030410.1, from coordinate 7,098 downwards.
AATTATTCCTAACAATATGTGGCAGAACCAAAATTTGAACATGGTCTTCTGGTTCTTTAGGCAGCACTCTTTCCTACTTCCCCTCTAGTTTAATGCTGTTTGGTCTTATTTTCAAAGAGGAACACTAGCATTGCAACTTTTGGGTCAAAGTACAGTATGTTCATTTGTAACTGATCAGTCCAATGATAACTTGGATGGCTCTACCATAACTCTGGCATAAAAAGTTCATTTAAATATTTAGTATAGAGGTGCCTCTGAACTTATGCAGCTCACATTTTTTTTTTGTGCTGAGATTCTCTTTTGATTACAGACTACCATGTCTTCTTTGATTCAGGCATGCAACATTGGCTGATCCCATGCCAGCATCTCCCATGTCTCATAATCAATACTAAAATGGTTGAGAGAAATTTTGAGAATGTTATTTCACTGCTACTTCTGACCTCCATAGGGCATTTGCTTTGTATGATTACTCTATAAAATAGTCCTTTCTGAAAAGAAACATTTGGCTTTCAGGTTTGGTGATGTGTACATCAGAGCCTGAATGCTTGTCAGTTCAGCTCCAGAGAGTATCTTAGAGACCATTTTGCCAGATAATTCTTAGAATTTTCCTAAGGTAATTTAAACAGAAGTGGTTCAATTTTCTATCATGACACCTATTAAATATTACGCAGGTTTCACAGTTTACCAAAGAATCTAATGTTTAAATGGAAAGAAAAAGAAACAAGTTAATAAAAACTTTTAAAAAATGAAATTATTTTGGTAAATTAAAGAAATAATTAAAACATGTTTTGGGAATGCCTTAATTTCTATTTATTTTTAACTACTTTTTAAAAATTAAAAATGTTTGAAAAACAGTTTCTAATTCTAATTGGAAGAAAGACTAGTCTAATTCAGTAAGATGACTGAAATATAGAACATTCCTGAAGAAATATAATTTTACTGCTTCCAAGAACATAACATAAGTCAAAAGCAATTGCTCACAGAGAGGTTGCAATTAAAGGACCTGCCTACTATGCTTTAATGAATGCCACAGGTAAGATTTACTTATAATTAACAATAATCATTACCACACAATTAATGAGCTAAAACCATAAAAATGTTTGTGCTCCAGTTGATAAACAAACACTTACTCCTATAATCTTGTCTGTCTGGTTATTTGGTTAAGAAAGATTATAGCTTATGCAAAAAATTGGAATATATTTAATAACAATAAAGTCAAAAAAAAATCCAGAATAGTAGTATCCAGATTTTTGCAATGTGCTCTGTCTGAATTAAAACCACAGAATGAGGAATTTGCAGATGCATTATTAGAGATTCAGGAAACAAATATGGTAACCACTTTTCTTTTCCTTTTCAGTATTCTTCACAAGGATCACTGCTTATAAACTATATATAGCAATAGGACAAATTAGGCTACAGAACTTTAGAGTAGGGACGGTTCTGAAATATCAAAAATAATGTGTATTTATATGTTGATCTAAAGTTTGCAAAATAATCTGACCTTCATTGTCCTATAATTATATTAATTTTATAAACAGGCAATTGAGATTTTTCATGTTGACCCTTTGCCACACAGCCAGTAAATAGCAAAAAACAGCATTTGAATCAAGATCTCTCTAATGCCAAGCTAGAATGTCCACTACATGTAATGCTTCTCACATTAAGTGCATTATCCTTGATATAAAAGTTTACCTTTTAACCTGACTGTTGAGGTAATCTTGTAAAAATATTTATTTGGATGAGGCAAAGTCAAGAAGGCAGAGTGCAGACATGACTCTCTGTGACCTTCTCTGATCTTCTCTCAAACCAACAGCAGATTAAACCTCTGAACTTGTTCTGGAGTGAAAGCTCCACCAATATTTGGAGTAAAACACATTTCTAGCAAAAATTACCTTGGAAGAACTCTGGAGCAGGTCTGTTTCAGATGGGCAGAGGATGGAGTGATTTGCCAGGATTGGGGTTTGCCAGGATTGGGCGGCTTGCCGCACTCAGGCAGCAGCTGGGGCAGGAGACCAAGGCTGGGACAGAGTGTGGTGGATTCTAAGCACCTGGGAAGTCCCTGGGAGATGCTTGTCCACTTTGCTCTGGTTTCAGGCAGGTGCTTTGGCAGATCTGTCTTTGGTAAAAGATGAATTGAGAACAACTGAAAACACAGGACCTAGCCCAACCAGCCCTGCACCAGAAGTCAAGGAGTGGAAGTGCCCCAGGGCAAAGCAGCTGCTGCTACTCTGCTTTAAACAGACCTCAAGCTATAAAATATGAGTAAGAAACAGAAAAGAGCTCTCACCATAGACAGCTTTTATGGAAAGAAAGAAGGGCAGACCTCAGATCCTGAGGTTCCTAAATGTAAAGCAACTTCAGAGAAAGCCACAATGGGAGAGATGAGCTGGTCCCCATTTCACAGATCTTACCTGGAAGACTGCATAAAGATTCTCAAAAGAGAGTTAGAAGAAAAATGGGGAAATGAATTGAGATCAGTGCAAGAAGAATATAATGCCCTGCAAAAAATATATGAAAAAGATAACAACTCACTGAATAACAAAATTGATGAAATGGAAAACGACAACAATTCACTGAAAAACAAAATTGGTGAAATGGAAAAAGACTGCAATGAATAAAAAAATTCAATTGGCCAGTTACAAAAGGAGCTAAAAAAGGTAACTGAAGAAAACAATACTTTAAAAATTAGAATTGAACAAATGGAAGTAAATAACTCAATAAAACTTCAAGAATCAGTCAAACAATAAAAAAATGAAAAAATAGAAGAAAATATGAAATATCTCTTAGGAAAAACAATTGACTTGGAAAACAGATCTAGGAGAGACAATTTCAGGATTATTTGACTCCCTGAAAGCCATGAGGAAAAAGAGAATCTAGATGCTATCTTCCAGGAAATCATGAAAGAAAACTGTCCTGATGTTTTAGAATCAGAAGACAAAATCACCATTGAAAGAATTCAGCAATCACCTCCTGAAAGAGACCCCAAAATTAAAATCCCAAGGAATATTATGGCTAAATTTCAGCTTTATTGCACCAAGGAAAAGATATAGCAAGCAGCTAGAAAGAAACAATTCAAATACCGAGGAAGTGTAATTAGAATCATACAACTTCTGTCAGCTTCCACATTAAAGAATCTGTGGGCCTGGAATAAAATATTCCAAAAGGCAAAGGAACTTGTATTACAGCCAAGAATAAGTTATCCTGCTAAAATAAGCATTATCTTCCAGGGAAGAAGATGGTCATTCAATGATATAGGAGAATTTCACCTATTTCTAATGAAAAGACAGATCTGAACAAAAAATTTGACCTCCAAACACAGAACTCAAGAGAAGCATAAAAAGGTAAAAAGGAGAGAATTTTTGAGAGCTACATTTCTACTATAGGTATACTCAAAGAATGAAGGTATAATTTGATTTTACTTTTATAAATTGAAATAAATTAGAAGTAGAAGGGCTATCATACTGGAAAAAGAGGGGAAAGAAGGTAAAATAAAGTTAAAAAAGGAGGTAAAAATAAGGTGAAATTCCCTGAAGAGGCAAAGAAAATCTAATATAATTGAAGGAAGCAAGGGAGGGCGAAGAGCAATGTGGGAATCTTACTCGCATCAGATTGGGCTCTAAAAGAGTGTATCAGACTTATTTGGTTTGACAGAAAAACTTGTCCCTCCTTATAGAGAAATAGGAAGGAAAGGAGGAAAAAAAGGGATTGACTAAGAGAAGGGAAAATAGAAGAAATAGGGGAAAGATGTAAAAAAGAAGGAGGGGCTCTAAAGGGGGAAGGACTGTTAGAGGGAGGTGGTCATCAAAAACAAAGTACTGAGGAGGGGGGAAGGGAAAAAGGGGAAGGAAAAGAGGAAAACATAACTTGGGTAAATAAGATGTCAGGAAATACAGATTTAGTTATTTTAATTGTGAATGTGAATGAGATGAACTCTCCCATAAAACGGAAGCAGATAGCAGACTGGATTAAAAGCCAGAATCTTACAATATGTTGTTTACAAGAAACACATCTAAAACATAGAGATACATACATAGTGAAGGTAAAGGGCTGGAACAGAATCTATTATGCTTCAGGTGAACAAAAAAAGCAGGAGTAGCAATCCTTATCTCAGATCAAATAAAAGCAAAAATAGATCTAATTAAAAGAGATAAGGAAGGAAACTATATTTTACTAAAGAGTACCATAGATAATGAAGTGGCATCAATACTAAATATATATGCAGCAAGTAGTATAGCATCCAAATTCCTACAGGAGAAATTAACAGAGATGCAAGAAGAAATAGACAGCAAAACTAGCCTAGTGGGGGATCTCAACTTTGCTCCCTCAGAATTAGATAAATCAAACAACAAAATAAACAAGAAAGAAACTAGGGAGATAAACCAATTGTTAGAAAAGTTAGATATGATAGATCTATGGAGAAAGTTGAATGGAGATAGAAGGGAGTTTACTTTTTTCTCAGCAGTCCATGGAACATATACAAAAATCGACCATGTGTTAGAGCATAAAAACATCAAAATCAAATGCAGAAAAGAAGAAATAGTAAATGCATCCTTTTCAGATCATGATGCAATAAAACTCACATGTAATATAAGGCCAGAAGAAAATAGACCAAAAGTTAATTGGAAATTAAATAACCTAATTTTAAAGAATGAATGGGTGAAAGAGCAAATCATAGACACAATCAATAATTTCATTCAGGAGAATGACAATAATGAGACAATATACCAAAATTTGTGAGATACGGCCAAAGCGGTTATAAGGGGTAATTTTATATCTCTAGATGCTTACTTCCATAAAATAGAGAAAGAGAAGGTCAATGATTGGACTTACAATTTAAAAAACTAGAAAAAGAGCAAATTAAAAACCCTCAATTGCATACCTAATTGGAAATTCTGAAAATAAATGGGGAGAGAAATAAAATTGAAAACAACAAAACTATTGAATTAATAAATAAAACTAAGAGTTGGTTTTATGAAAAAAACCAACAAAATAGATAAGTCATTAGTTAATTTGATTAGAAAAAGATAATAGGAAAATCAAATTGTTAGTCTCAAAAATGATAAGGGAGTACTTTCCTCCAATAAAGAAGAAATTAGAGTAATAATTAGGAGTTATTTTGCCCAACTTTATGCCAGCAAATTTGATGATCTAAATGAAATGGAGGAATATCTACAAAAACATAGATTGCCCAGCTTAACAGAAGAGGAAATAAATTATTTAAATAGCACCATATCAGAAAAAGAAATAGAACAAGCTATTACTCAACTGGCAAAAAAAATCTCCAGGGCCAGATGGTTTTACATGTGAATTCTACCAAACATTCAAAGAACAATTAATTCCAATATTGTATAAACTATTTGAAAAAGTATGGAAAAATGTGTACTACCAAATTCCTTCTATGATACAGATATGGTGCTGATAGCTAAACCAGGTAGGACAAAAACAGAGAAAGAAAACTATAGACCAATTTCTGTAATGATTATTGATGCAAAAATTTTGAATAAGATATTAGCAATGAGATTACAAAAAGTCATCCCCAGGATAATACATTATGACCAAGTAGGATTTATACCATCAATACAGGGCTAGTTCAATATTAGGAAAACTATCAGCATTATCAATTATATTAATAACCAAAGTAACAAAAAACATATGATTATCTCAATACATGCAGAAAAAGCATTTGATAAAATCTAACACATTCCTGTTAAAAACACTAGAGAGTATAGGAATAAATGGGCTTTTCCTTAAAATCATTAGTAGTATCTAATTAAAATCATAAGCAAGCATCACATGTAATGGAGACAAACCAGAACCATTCCCAATAAGATCAGGAGAAAAACAAGGCTGCCCACTGTCACTATTATTATTTAACATTGTATTAGAAATATTAGCTTTGGCAGTAAGAGAAGAAAAAGAGATTAAAGGAATTAGAGTAGGTAATGAGGTAACCAAATTATCACTCTTTGTAGATGACATGATGGTATATTTAGAGAACCCTAGAGATTCAGCTAAAAAAAATTACTAGAAACAATTGACAACTTTAGCAAAGTTGCAGGATACAAAATAAATCCACATAAATCATCAGTATTTTTATATATTACCAACAAAGTTCAGCAGCAAGAGATAAAAAAAATTCTATTCAAAATAACTGTTGATAGTATAAAATATTTGGGAATCAACCTGCCCTGCCAAGGAAAAGTCAGGAACTATATGAACTGACCTACAAAACACTATCCACAGAAATAATATCAGACTTAGTAAATTGGAAAAATATCAAGTGCTCATGGGTAGGCCGAGCAATACTACCTAAACTAATTTACTTATTTAGTAACATACCAATCAAACTCGCAAGAAATTATTTTACCGATCTAGAAAATAAATAGTAGCAAAGTTCATTTGGAAGAACAAAAGATCAAGAATTTCAAGGGAATTAATGAAAAAAAAGGCTGATGAAGGCGGCCTTGCTGTACTAGATCTAAAACCATAATATAAAGCAGCGTTCATCAAAACCATTTGGTACTGGCTAAGGAATATAGTCATCGATAGGTGACATAGGATAGGATTACAGGACAAACTAGGCAATAACTATAGCAATTTAGTGTTTGATAAACCCAAAGACTCCAGCTTTTGGGATAAGTACTCACTATTAG
>JAJPUD010030409.1:0-13194 GCA_023553655.1 Myrmecobius fasciatus | reverse complement strand
TGCTGTTTGTTCTTGAAATCATAATAGTCAGTAGCAGAATGTGAGCTCCTTATGCTGTGATACTTTTTCTATCTGCTTGTATTTTCAGTGGCTGGCCAGTTCTTGAGGCTTTAATATGCTTTGTCTCAAATTCTGTTAATGATAATTTAGTGATCCAGAGTTATTTATATGAGATCTACAGTGGGTTCTCAAGATGATAGAAGTTCCTTGCCTTTTTTCTTGCTCTTGAAATCTGTGCTGGTCAGCTGGTCTAGCCTGAGGTATTTGGATGTAATGTATGTATCAGGAGATGGAAAATTTGTGGGAGCTTGGTGCTGTGGTCATGAATCTTCCTGATCTTAGCTCCAGGTGTCCCTAGAAATCTCCCAGTGGAATTTCTTACACTTACCCTGAGAAAAGGGATATATTGAATTAAATTCACACTCAGATGTAAAGTGTTTTTACCTTTCCAGTGTTTGACCCAAAAAGAGGGAGAACACTATGTCTGGGGTGCTGGATTATGGAAAGGGCCACCATGAGAAAAGAGCAGAAATAAGACTGCACAGAAATCATGTACTTCACAATTTGCTAAGGACTGGCTGGGAGCCAAAGTTTAGCAAAGAGCTCATCTGGAGTGATTTCCCCATAGCCTTTGAAATGGGGGCAGTTCTGACTAAAGATGGTTTATCAGGGTGAAAGTTAAAAGAAAAAGAAAACTGCTTTACCCACTAACTGACATTTAGGAAGACTATTTTTCAATTCAGTGCTGAGTAAAGAATTCCCAGTAATCTGTCATCTGCAGCTTGTAATTGGGGCAGCTCAAGACATATCCTGGAGCCGGCCTGGGGTCTTAATTTTAGACTTCCCTACAGTCTTCCTGATTTGATTATTCAGTCCAGTTGTCTGCCTTCAGGTGAGAATCACCTGAGCCTTTCTAGATGGTTCACTACCTAATTGCTAGCTGAACATTTCTTTCTTCCTACTAAGGCAAACTCCAGAATGCTGGTTCAATAAGTACATATTCATGAATGAAACATTGTGTGAGGTTCAGCTAATAACCCCACCTCTTCTTTCAAGGCCTAAATCAGGTTATCAATTGCTATAAGAAGCCCTCCCTTATCACCTCTGGCTAACGTTGACCCAATATTCCTCAAATTTTCTCATCTCTTTTCATTTTCTTAATATAAAGCAGAGTGGTTCAACTAGAAAATGCCTACAACCCCTTTTGCTTTTCATGCTCTTCTCATTTTTATGCAAGATGCTTGACTTCCCCAAGACTCACTTATAAAATTTGCTCACTTATAAAGAAGGAATAATACTTGTAGTATTTATTTCACAGGGCTATATATGGTTCAAATGGAATTTACATATACATACATACATAAAGGTTTAATAGCTTTGAAATTCACTAAGACTTTTGGGACACCCTGTACATACACAAGTAAACAACTCCATCCCTACTTCACACACATATTCATAAATATATATGTTCATATGCAGTGCATACACATATTATATATAACATGAACAAATATATGCCAATATACACAATATACATACATATTTGCGGCTGTGGGTAAAGAATTGGCATTAAAATTGGGAAGACCTGTGTTTAAACCCTGACATACAGTCTGTCCATTTAACAAGCAAGTCATTTAATTTCTCATTGCCCCCCCCTAACCCTCTAAGACAATAAGCTTCAGAGAAGGCAATGACTTACATTAATAAAAAGAGTGTTTTATGCTAATGACATCATAAGTCCAATTATATGTATTCCTATTATATGTATATATTCATACACATTCATTCATTCACTAATCATTTGTTAAGTGCCTACTATGTGACAAATTCTATGCAAATCCCTGCCTTTAAGGAGCTTACAATCTAATGAGGAAGAAAGCATGCAAATAATTATATACAAAGCAAGCTATGTACAGGATAAACTAATAATGTACAGAACAAATAAATAATCAACAGAGGGAGGGGTTACAGAAGCTTTCTGTAGAAGGTAGGATCTTAATTGAGACAAAGAAAATCAGGGATGTCAGTAATTGGAGTGGAGTAAGGAGAACAATCCAGACTTGGAGATTGTTTGAAATTGTTCCTTTAATTTGTTCTCAAAGAGGACCACAACATCAGGAAGGTGATGTCATGACTTGCAAGTGAGTTGGGTTTAACTAAAGGAGGGCTGTGCAAAGCCACCAACTTCACTTTCCCCTCCAGAGCCATCTGGGTCTAGCGAGCGGCCAGATATAGATCAGAATGACTGGAGATAGCCTTGGACGCAGTGGGAGACCTTGGCCTTTTTAAGCTAAGGCCTTTCCCAAGTCACAGTTTGTTTGAGGCAATCCCAATTTAGTGTTAAAAGCTAGGTAAGAAGAAATGAAGAAAAATGAAGTCTTTTACTTATCAGAAAAAAATCATTTTGAGAGAGGAAGATTCTCAGGTTTCTGGCCAAAACAGAAACAATTGCTATTTACATTCACTCTGAGGCATCAAAGCCCAAATGGTGACCAAATAAGACTTAGGCTGGTACTTATTGTTGGCCAATTGTGACATAAAAGACAGTCAGATAAAGTGGCCATAAGTGAGAGATGGAATATTTATTCATGAAACAGCTAGGAGGCCAGTGACACTGGACGAAAGAGCACATATTGAGGGACAGCTAGGTGGTGCAGTGGATAGAACACCAACCCTGAAGTCAGGAGGACCTGAGTTCAAATCTGGTCTCAGACACTTAACATTCCCTAGCTGTGTGACCCTGGGCAAGTCACTTAACCCCAATTGCCTCAGGAAAAAAAAGAGCACATATTGAGGAACAAGGGGTAAGAAGAATGGACAGGTAGAAGGGGCCAAATAGAGTATCTTATATTTGATCCTAGAGGCAATAGGAAGCCATAAGAGTTTATTGATTAGTGGACAAATGTGATCTGATCTGCATTTGAGGAAGCTATTTCAGTAGCTGATTAGAGGATGAATTGGAGTGGGGAGATGCTTGAAGTAGGTAGACCTACCAGCAGGCTATTGCAGTAATCCAGGCATGAGGTGATGAGGGCTTGCACTAGAGTAATGGCAGTACAGAAGAGAGAAAGAGACATATTTTAGAGATGTTGAAAAGGTGAAATTTGGAGGTCTTAGCAACAGGATGTGGGGGGAAAGATGAAATCCAGGATGACTCCTATATTGTGAGCCTGGAGAACTGAGAGAATGGTGGTGTAATAGTAATAGTAAGAAGGAAACTAAAAGGTAAGGGAAGGTTTAGGGAGAAAGATAACGAGTTTTGTTTTGGATATATTGAATTTCAGATGGCTACCGGACATCCAGTTTGGGATGACTGAGAGACAAGTGAAGATGTGAGATTGGAAAGCAGCAGAAACTGAAGCAGAAAAGGTAGATCTGAAAATTGAATTGATAATTTATAAAATTATGAAATAGGGCAGGCACACCTAATTCTCTGAGTACTTGTGAAAAAGACTATGATGGCAGTGGAAAATGGAGCTGCAATTACATTATAATAAGGCACAGAAGGCATAGGGAGAAAAGGCAAAATAGAGAGAGAACACAAAAAAGGTACACAGGCAGATGGCATGGAGATGAGGATGGAATAGTGAAGGCAGAAAGGCAATGTGAGAAAGAGGATGGGGAAGGAAAGAGACAGAGAATATCACTCATGTCATGGATTAGAGTTGGGAGCACAGAGACCATAGGAGACAAATGATTGCTTAGGAAGCAGAAGTTTAAGGTTCATTTTTATAGAATTTTTTTGGGGGAGTGAACAGACTTTTATCTGTTCCATTTGGGGGTTAGTTCAGTAATATATCTTACTTCCTACTTTTGCCATTTTATATTGGGTACTTAAAAATTTATTTACTTTATTGACTAGAAGGGGTGGTGGAGGAGTATGAGGGACCTGAACAAGATATAATTTTGACACAAAAATTATCAGGATAGAGATGATAATTAAATCCATGGGAGCCAATAAGATCACCATCATAATGATAAGAGGAGAGCCCAGCATGTAAGCCTGAAGGACCCTATGATCAGAGAATGTGATCTGGAGGAGGATCCAGCAAAGGAGACAGAGAACAAAAGGTCAGATAGGTAAGAGTAAAACTGAAAGAGAAGGGTGTTCTGAAAAATCTAGAGAGAGAAGATTATCAAGGAGGAAAGAAGGATCAACAGTATCAATAACTGCAGAGGCAACTAAGAGCTCATTAGTAACCTTGGAGAGAGCAGTTTTGTTGAAATGATAAGGTCAGAAATCAGAGTCAAGGGGTTAAAAAATGAGAGGAGAGAAAGTGGAGGCACCAATTGTAGATGGCTTGTTTTTTTGAGAAATTAAGCTACAAAGGGCACAAGAGATATAAGTTGATGGTGGGCTCAGGTGGGATCAACTGAGGGATTTTTCAGAATGGGAAGATGGGAGCAGCTAGATGGCACAGTGGATAGAGCACCAGCCCTGAAGTCAGGAGGACCTGAGTTCAAATCTTGTTTAAAACACTTAATAATTCCTAGCTGTGTGACCCTGGGCAAGGCATTTAATCCCAATTGCCTCGGGGGGGGAACAGAAATGGGAAGACATAAATATGTACATGTATAAATTCTATATGTAGTTCATAGATGTTTATTATTTTTGTGAACTTTAAAGTATTAAATGGAATTTAGTTATTATTTATAATTAATAGCTTGTCATATTTGCTATTTTTAATTCTCTAACTATTGGTGCTTATTCTTCCCACTCAATAAATTCATATAAAATATCTGTTTTACCATGCAGGTCATTGGGGGGAAAATAATGCCTAACTTTCTCCTTGAAATTGGTTGAGACCTTCCCTTAAATTTCTACTATGATGTCTTATGAAGACAATATTGAGTTCTTGAAAATTATGTCTGTGGAATACAAGTATTCTTCTTGGTTTTACAAATTAAAAAGGCTTTGATATGGGCCAATCATGAACCTTATGTTTGTTAACTGAGGATCAACCTAGATATATTTTTATTAGCAGAAGTTTGGTTACCTGATTTACATTAGCTCCAGCAACTCAGTCATCTTCTTAGGCATAGTGGATATTGGAGCAAATGCAAAAACAGAAGAAATCAAAGAATTTTTGAGATATTGAAGTTTGGTTGACAATTCATTTTAAAAAATAGATTTTTATTGATATCTTCTGTTTCTTTTTTCATTACTTACATTTCCCCCTTTATCCTTTCCTTCTTCCTTTTCAGAGAGTCATTCCTTATAATATTTTTTTAAAGAGGCAGTGACCAAAAGAAAATTCAGTTAATCCAATCAACACAACAGAAAACAAACTAATGATATGTGTAATATTCTATCCCTGCAGACTTTCACTTCTTCAAAGGAGTAAAGAGAAGTATCTTCTAATACCTCCTCGTTAGGCTAAGCTTGGTCTTTATAATTTCACAGTATTTAGGTTCAATTGTTTTGAAATGGTCCTTTTCAATTAGATTATGGTAGTTGTTGCATAATTGCACTTTCTTGATGGCTTAATTCACACTGTATCACTTGATATATCTTCTCAAATTTCCGTTGCATTAATATACTACATTTTCTTTTGGATGGGCATCTTCTTTGTTTTCAGTTCTATGTCATCACAAAAGTGTCATTATAATTATTTGTATCATTTCAAATTGCTTTTCCAGAATGGTTGTACCAATTCATCATCCTTACAATATTGACTATTTTTATCTTTGCCAATTTGGTGGGAATGAGGCAAAACTTTAGGATTATTTGCATTTTTCCTATTCGCAGTGTTTTAGAGTACTCTTACATATAGTTGTCAATATTTTACAATTCTTCTGATAACTATTTGTTCAAATCTTTTCATCCTTTATTAGAATCTCATATATTTCTGTCAATTAATTCTATGTTTTAGATATCAAACCTGATCAGAAAAAATTAATTCAAAATTTTTTTCCCTAATTGATTGTTTCTCTTTTCCTAGTTGCATTAATTTTGTTTGTGCAAAAGTTTTTTAGTTTAATATAATCAAAATTGGTTATTTTATCTTTAGTAATAGCTTGTATTCCTTGTTTGGTGAACAATTTGTCCCCTATGTATAGCTATGAAAAGAACATTATTTGCTTCTCAACTAATTTTTTAAGTGTTATGATCTTTAATATGCAGGTCACACATCTATTGTGAATTTATTGTGTAATATAGTATGTTATGTTGGCCTAAGCTTAATTTCTGCCAGACTGTTCTCTATTTTTTTCTCACAGTCTTTAGCAAATAGTGATTTCTTTCCTAGGTCATTTATGTTCTGAGGATTATCAAATACTGAGTTCTGAATCAGCACACTGATTCTTCTGTGAGACAATCCAATTTTAATCTAAATTTTCATGTGGCAAGATCTTTTTTTAAAAAAGACAAATTTGTTTAAATCTGTTTAAAGCAAAACAACCCACATTTATATAACATTTTAAAGCTTGTGAAGTAATTTCCTCAAATGGCCTTATGAATTGCAAAGTATAAATATGATTATTAACCATATGTGACCCTCAGTGACACTCCTAAAACACAGAGCTGACCGGGTTATTCTGCTGCCCAAGAAGCTACAGTATCTCTCTATTGCTTCTAGGATGTAATATAAATTCTTCTGTTTGGCATTTAAAGCCCTTCACAGTCTCATTCCAACCTATCTTTCCAAATGGATTTCACATTACTCTCTATCATGCATTCTACATTCCAACCAAATGGGTCTACCAGCTATTCCCACACAAGAGATTTCATTTCCTGATTCATTGCTTGTTTATAAACTGGCCTCTGTTCCTGGAATGCTCACCCTCTTCCTTTCATCCTCTTGGAATCCTAACCATTCTTCAAGGTTTTGTTCAGGTGCTGCCTCTAAGAGAAATCTTTTCCTGGGCCTCCCAACTGACAGTGTTTTTTTTCCTAATTGTAAACTACTTTGCATTTGCTTTTTAAACAAGAAGAACTGAAAGGCTAAAGATTGACCCCTGCCTTAATTTCTTTTGGATCTCTGGGAGCTTTGGGGTCTGACACTTTTGTCAGTTTCCCTCAGGAAATTGTAAAGACCTTCAGAGTAGGGATAAATCAATAAACAGTCATTTGTTAATTAATAAGTAAATTAATAATTAATAAATTTTTGCTGATTTGCATCAAATATTCACTTAGGGAGAGTTGGAGCTGGAAAAGAAGAGAAAGAGAAGAAGAGGGTCAGCAGAGATAAGAAAAAGAAAAAGGGAAATGAAAGACAAGAAAAGAACTAATTCTAATAACATGAGTACAATGCCTGGAACATAGTAAAAGTTTAATAAATGCTTTTTGATTGACTCGAGACTAAATATTATTGTTGAAATTTAAGTGTCATTTGAAGATTTCTGAAGGGCTTTCCATATATTATTTCATTCATCATGATAACATTACAAAGAAATTACTTCCAATTCAATATTTACTAAGTTCCTAGTGTGTACCAGATACTGGGGATACAATTATTTTTTATTGTAGTAAGTTTATTTATTTTTTAATACACATTGGTTTAAGAATCATGTTGAAAGAGAAAAATCAGAGCAAAAGGAAAAACAATGGGAAATAGGCAGAAAAAAAGAAGTGAACATAGCATGTCTTGATTTACAGTCAGTTTCCTTAGTTCTTTTTCTGGATGCAGATGGCATTTTCTGTCCAAAGTCTACTGGGATTGCTTTGTATCACTGAACCATTGAGAAGAACCAAATCTTTCATAGTTGACATCACACATTCTTGCTGTTATTATATACAATGTATTCCTGGTTCTACTTGTTTTACTCAGCATCAGTGCATGTAAATCTTTCCAGGCCTTTCTATAATCAGCTTGTTTATCAGTTTTTAATAGAACAACAATATTCCATTACTTTCATATACCACAAATTGCTCAGCCATTCCCCAGTTGATGAGCACCCACTATTTTTTCTAATTCTTTGTAACCACAAATAGAACTGAAATATTTTTGCACATGTGGGTCCTTTTCCCTCATTTATGATTTCCCTGGGATATATATCCAGTAATGGCACTGCTGGGTCAAAGAGCACACACAGTTTTATAGCCCTTTGGGCATAATTCTAGATTGCTCTCCAGAATGTTTAGATCACTTCACAACTCCACCTACAATGCATTAATGTCCCAATTTTCCCACATCCCCTCCAACATTTATCATTATCTTTTCCTGTCATCTTAACCAAACTGAGAGGTGTGAGGTGGCACCTTAGAGTTGTTTTAATTTGCATATCTTTAATCAATAATGTTTAGATCATTTTTTCCATATAACTATAAATGGCTTTAATTTCACCATCTGAAAATTATCTGTTCATATCCTTTGATCATTTATCAATTGGGAAATTACTTGTATTCTTATAAATTTGACACAGTTCTTTATATATTTTAGAAATTAAACCTTTATCAGAAACATTGGCTGTAAAAATTTTTTCCCCAGCTTTGTATTGCCCTTTGAATCTTGTTTCTGTTGGTTTTGCTTGTGCAAAACCTTTTTAATTTAATGTAATTAAAGTTGTTCATTTTTCCTTTCATAATATTCTCTAGTTCTTCTTTGGTCATAAATTTTACCCCTCTCCAAAGACCTGGTAGGTAAATTATCCTTTGTTCTCCTAATTTGTTTATGGTATCATCCATAATGTTTAATAGTATCATCTATTATGCTCAAATCATGGATCCATTTTGACCTTATTTTGTTATGGGGTGTGAGGTATACTTCTATTCTGAGTTTCTGACATGTTATTTTCTGATTTTCCCAGCAATTTTGTCAAATAGTGAGTTCTTATTGCAGAAGTTGTAGTTTGGGGGTTTATAAAATACTAGATTATTATAGGCCCTGATTATAGTGTCATGTGTATCTAATCTATTCCATTGATCCACCACTCTTATTTCTTAGCCAATATCAAATGGTTTTGATTACTGCTATTTTATAACATAGTTTTAAGTTTGGTACTACTAAGCCTCCATCCTTTGTAATTTTATTTTCATTAATTCCCTTGATATTCTTGACCTTTTGTTCTTCCAGATGAATTTTTTTATTTTTCTAGTATTATAAAATAATGAATGTTTTGCAGTTTGATTGGTATGCCACTTAACAAGTAGACCAATTTAGGCAGAATTGTCATTTTTATTATATTAGCTTGGCCTAGGCCAATGAACAATTGATATTTTCCCAGTTGTTTAGATCTGATTAGATTTGTGTGAGAAGTGTTTTATAATTGGGTTCATATAGTTCTTGGGTTTATCTTGGCAGGTAGACCCCCAAGTATTTTATTTTGTCTACAGTAATTTTAAATGGAATTTTTCTTTCTATCTCTTGCTGATGGGCTTTGTCAGTAATATGTAGAAATGCTGATGATTTGTGTGGGTTTATTTTATATCCCACAACTTGGCTAAAACTGTGAATTGTTTCCAGTAGGTTTTTGGATGATTTTCTAGGATTCTCTAAGTATATCATCATATCATCTACAAAGAGTGAAAGTTTTATTTCCTCATTGCCTATTCTTATTATCTTAATTTCTTTTTCCTTTATTATTGCTAATGCCAACATTGGTAGTATAATGTTGAATAATAGTGATGATAATGGGCACCTTTGTTGCACCCCTGATCTTATTGGGAATTCATCCAGCTTCTCTTCATTACAAATAATGCTTGCTGTAGGTTTTTGATAGACACTGCTTATTACTTTAAGAAAAGCTCCCTTTATCCCTAGGCTCTCTAGTGTTTTTAGTAGGAATAGATGCTGTATTTTGTCAAAAGCTTTTTCTGCATCTATTGAAATTATCATATGATTTCTGTTGGTTTTGTTATTGATATGGTCAATTAAATTAATAGTTCTCCTGATATTGAATCAGCCCTACATTCCTGATATAAATCCCACTTGGTCATAGTATATTATCCTGCTGATAAGTTACTGTAATCTCTTTGCTAATATTTTATTTAAAATTTTTGCATCAACATTCACTAAGAAGATTGGTATGTAATTTTCCTTCTCTGTTTTGGCCCTTGCTGGTTTAGGTATCAGTGCCATATTTGTGCCATAGAATTTAGAAAAAGAAATTTAACAAGTAATTAATGAACTCCCTAAGAAAAAATCTCCAGGGCCAGATGTTCACAAGTGAATTCTACCAAACATTTAAAGAACAATTAATTGGCAAATCCTCCTCCTTTGCCTATTTTCCCAAAGAGTTTACATTGTATTGTTTGACTCACTCATTCCTTAGAGTTAGATTATTTAATTTCCAATTTCTAGGTAGGCTGTTTTGCCAATGAGACATTTTACATTTTCTTCCATTTTTTCATTCCTTTTAGTTTGTTTTACTGACTCTTGCTGTCTTACAAAGTCATTAGCTTTCATTTACCCTGTTCTGGTTTTTAATGTGTGATTTTCTTCAGTTATGCTTTGTATCTCTCTTTTTTAAATTTGGTTTATTCTACTGTTTAAGGATTTATTTGCTTCAGACAATTTTTTTCCTTCCTTTTTCAAATTGTTGACTCTCTCTCGCAGACCTCATTTCTTTTCTAATTTTTTCTTCTACCTCTCTTATTTGCCTTTTGAAGTCTTTTATGAGCATGTCCAAGAAGCCTTTTTGGAGTTAAGATCAATTTATCTCATTTCTTGAGATTTTGTCTGTGAATATTCTGTCCTCATCTGAGTTTGTGTTTTGATTTACCCTATCATCATAGTAGCTTTCTGTGATCAAGGTTCTTTTCAGTTTCTTGCTTATTTTCTTTCTTTTCCTTTTTACTTTTAAGTTGGAGCTAAAGGTGGCACTGTCCCAAGCTTCCTGTGCAGCTTTGAGCTTTGCCTTTGAGAACAGGGGCCCCTTGAGTTTGTAGAGAGAAGCTTTACCTGCTCTGGTCAGGAAACAGCTTGGTTTCCTAGAGTTTACCTTCTGAACTGCATTTGGAAGGGGCTGCATTGATTTGCTTCTCTACTGAGCCAGAAATGAGGATCATAGATTAAACCTTCTCCCCATCTTTCCCAGAATCTATCTGACCTGGGCTGAACACCCTTTTCACCCCAGCGAGACTGACCTTTCTTGAAGTTTTTCCAGGCTATCTTGAGATAGAGTGGCTTTATTCCATCAGTCTCTGTTCAGAGACTTGGTTTCATTTGGTTTTCAAGGGAAAATGGGAGAGTTTGATCAGCTTCCTGGCTTTACTCTGCTATCTTGGCTCCATCTCCTGAACTCTGGGGATACAATTAATCAAAAGAAAGATATCCCTCCGGACCTCAAAGAATTTACTATCAAAAGGAGAAGACAATATATAAAAGGAAGCAGGCAAGTGTGAAGAGGAGGTCAGTAAAGGGAGGAAAGGCACCCAATGTGGGTGCAAGGCAGCAGATGTAAAGTGCAGTGAGCTGAATTAAATTCAGTTTCTGCTTTCTAAAAAGGAAAGCTTTGGGCAGAATTTCAAACTTTATTCTCCAGCCCTCTAATCAGAGAGGAGAGAGGCTGAGGAAAGGGTATCACAATCAAGGCTTGAGTTACCATCATGGTTGTGAGTTTAGAGATGATGAGTTTTTCCTAGGAGGAATATCATGTTCTATGGAGTTGAAAACATACATAGCAGCAGATGCAAAGTGGATTGGATACTTGAGATATTATTAGTTCTATTTACAGGTAAGAAGTATCTTATCTGTATAAGATAAGATTTATCTTATTTTATGCAACTCTCTGAGTTGCAGAGAGGTTAAGTAATTTGCTTATGGTCACACAGCTAATAAGTATCAGAAGTAAGAAATAAATCTAAGTAACTCCTGATTCTACACCACTCCTTTCCACAAAGATAAGGGAGAAGAAAGAAAAAGAAGAGGAAAAGGTAGGAAGGAGAAGAGGGAATTAAAAGGAAATGGCCAGCTCCTCCTCTCACTCCATTCCACTTGAAGTGGAATCTTACTCTTGAACTCTGACCTTTAGGAGAAAGGCCCTTTTACCTCCTTCGGGAAGGTCTAGCATCTTTAGTATGAGGGCTTATCAAGATCTTTTCAGGGTTGCTTATCCACTTTTGGTGTCCACTAGGCATTCAGTTCTCATCCATAGCTCCAAGAAGCTATATCATGCTCAGGAGTAACATCCTGGTAAATGCTCCCAGCAGATGGGCTAAATTCAAGTTGAAGGTAATCAATAAGCCTCAAATCCATAGGTGAGTTAGTGGAGTGTTTACCCCAATTCTGAAGATTTTCCTTGCTGGAATGGGCAGATAAGAACAATTTGTTTCAGTGGCCATGAAGGCAACTGAAGTAGGCAGTTTGTGTGTGTGTGTGTGTGTGTGTGTGTGTGTGTGTGTGTGTGTAGGGGAGAGAAAGTTAGAGCTGCATTAGACATCAAAGACACAGATCATCCACTGCATTCCAGGCCACTGACAATCACCTTTACTTTTGTCTGCCACTGGATCAATGACTGGAAGATGATGTCTTTGCGTAAATCTGCCTCACTTAAATGCAATTTACATAGGAATCAAGACATCATTCTGTGATGTCATTGGTCTTCTTTGAAAATGAAGGACAAATAGAGCCAAGATGGTGGAGTGAAAAGGTGACTTTCTGCCTCTCCTCCGATCTTCTCTCAAATCAACAATAAAATAAGCCTCTGAACTGATCTTCAAGTCAACGCACTCAGAAATATTTGGACACTGCTCTCTGGATAACTTCATATCAGGTTAGTCTGACTCGGACAGAGAGATAAATAGACGACTCCTGTGTAGGCCAGAAGTGAGGGTGGGACTCAGCTCAGCTCATAGTGGCAGAAATTCCAAACTCCAAACTCCAAATTCCAAACACCTGGAGTTTATCTGAGGCACTCAGGACACTCGGCCCTGATTGGGGGCAGGTGTTCTGGCAGACTTGCCTTGTTTAAGGAGTAATTCGGACTTAGTCCTAGCCCCCACCAGCCCAGCACCTTAAGTCAACTCCACGAAGTGCCCCAGGGCAAAGCTTTTCAGCCGCCGTTTTTTTTTTCCCCCTACCTTAAAGAGATATCCACACTGTCTAAAAAAAATGAAGACGCAAAAGAGAGCTCTCACCATAGATAGCTTTTATCAAGGCAAAGAAGCATTGACCCCAGATGCTGAGGTTCCTTTAGATAAAATACCAGAAGAAGGTATTAAAGACCATCACTGGTCATTTTTTCAAAAGATCTTTCTGGAAGATTGCATAAAGAACCTCAAAAGAGAGCTGGAGGATAAATGGGAAAATAAAC
>JAJPUD010030408.1:0-13194 GCA_023553655.1 Myrmecobius fasciatus | reverse complement strand
ATGATAGGATAAAATATTTGGGAATCTATCTGCCAAGGAAAAGTCAGGAACTGTAAAAACTAAACTACAAAACACTTTCCACACAAATAAAATCAGGCCTAGTCAGCTGGAAAAACATTAAGTGCTCATGGGTAGGCTGAGCGAATATAATAAAAATGACAATATTACCCAAACTAATCTAGTTATTTAGTGCCATACCAATCAAACTCCAAAGCAATTATTTTACAGATCTAGAAAGAATAGTAGTGAAGTGCATTTGGAAGAACAAAAGGTCAAGGATTTCAAGGGGATTAATGAAAAAAAAAAGGCAGATGATGGTGGTCTTGCTGTACCAGATCTAAAACTATATTACAAAGCAGCGGTCATCAAAACCGTTTGGTACTGTCTGAGAAATAGAGCAGTCGATCAGTGGCATAGGATAGAATATCAGGACAATCTAGGCAATAACTTTAACAATTTAATGTTTGATAAACCCAAAGAACCCAGCTTTTGGGATAAGTACTCATTGTTCGGCAAAAACTACTGGGAAAATTGGAAACTAGTGTGGAAAAAATTAGGGCTTGACCCACACCTAACACCACATACCAAGATAAGATCTAAATGGGTTCATGATCTAGATATAAAGAGTGATATTGTAAGCAAATTAGAGGAACGTAGTATAGTTTACTTCTCAGACCTGTGGAGATGGAATAAATTTATGTCCAAAGAAGATCTGGAACGCTTAACTGAACACCAGATAGATAATTTTGATTATATCAACTTAAAAAGTTTCTGTACAAATAAAACTAATGTAGACAAGATTAGGAGGGAATCATTAAATTGCAAAATCATCTTTACATTTAATGGTTCTGATAAAGGCCTCATTTCTAAAATATATAGAAAATTGTCTCATATTTTATAAGAATTCAAGCCACTCTTC
Source organism: Myrmecobius fasciatus (assembly GCA_023553655.1). Classification (NCBI taxonomy): domain Eukaryota; kingdom Metazoa; phylum Chordata; class Mammalia; order Dasyuromorphia; family Myrmecobiidae; genus Myrmecobius; species Myrmecobius fasciatus. Next base: position 12,275 of record JAJPUD010030408.1, on the reverse strand, counting down.
AATATATAAATGGTGAAGGTATATGAACAATTTTCAGATGATGAAATTAAAACCATCTCTAGTTATATGAAAAGTTGCTCCAAATCACTATTGATCAGAGAAATGCAAATTAAGACAACTCTGAGGTACCACAACACACCTGTCAGATTGGCTAAAATGACAGGAAAAGATTATGAGGAATGCTGGAGGGGATGTGGGAAAGCTGGGTCACTAATACATTGTTGGTGGAACTGTGAAAGGATCCAACCATTCTGGAGAGCAATTTGGAGCTATGCTCAAAAAGTCATCAAACTGTGCATACCCTTTGGCCCAGCAGTGTTTCTATTTGGCCTATATCCCAAAGAGATGTTAGAGGAGGGAAACAGACCCACATGTGCAAGAATGTTTGTCCCAGCCCTTTTTGTAGTGGCTAGAAACTGGAAACTGAAGGGATGCCCATCAATTGGGGAGTGGCTGAATAAATTATGGTACATGAATGTTATGAAATATTATCGTTCTGTAAGAAACGACCAGCAGGACGATTTCAGAGAGGCCTGGAGAAACTTGCATGAACTGATGCTGAGTGAAACGAGCAGAACCAGGACATCATCATACACAGCAACAACAGTATTACATGATGATCAATTCTGATGGACATGGCTCTCTGCAACAATGAAATGTCTCAAACCAGTTCCAATTGTTCAGTGAAGAAAGCCATATACACCCAGAGAGAGGGATATGAAATGTGGACCACAACATATCATTTCCATGATCTCTATTGATGTTTGCTTGCATTGTGTTTCCTTTCTCTGATTTTCTTTTTTTTTCCTGGTAGATAGGATTTTTCTTGCACAACTTGTCAAGTATTTTATCATTATAACATGTAATAGACTTCCTGTCATCTAGGGGAGGGGAGGGCACTGAGGGTAAAATTTGTAATGGAAAGCTTTGTAAAGAAAGATCAATGCTGAGGAATTAACCATACATATGTTATACAAATAAAATGTTTTAATAATTAAAAAAACTGATCAATTCTTATGGATGTGGCTCTTCTCAGCAGTGAGATGATTCTGGCCAGTTACAATTATCTTGTGATGATGAGAATCTCCAAAACTCAAAGAGAGCTGAGTGTCTATCACAAAAGCATTTTTACTTCTTTTGCTGTTGTTTCCTTAAATTTTATTTTCTTTCTCATTTTTTTCCTTTGTGATTTGATTCTTCTTGTGCAGCAAGACAATTGTATAAACTCATATGCCTATATTGTATTTACATATATTTTTCTATGTTTAACACAAATTGGATTACTTGCCATTTTGTAGAGAGCTGGGGGGAAGGAGAAGTTGGAACACAAGGGTCAATGGTGAATAATTATCATTGTGTATGTTTTGAGAATTTTTTACAAATACAACATATAGATACAGAGTTGAACTTTTCAGAAAGGTTGTAGAAAGCGAATTTTTCCAGTAATTTTTCCATATATATATACATATATATGATTCATGATTTAATGCAACATATCAACCAGTGATACAAAAAAAAATACTGTCTCTTTTCCAACATCTTAAAGCTCTGACATCTCTGTTGAAGTCTGTGCTAGCATACTGCTTTCTGCATTATCTGATATGTCACAAGTAACTTTTTTGCCTTTGGGAATTTTTTTCCCTGTACTTAAGGTTGTATGGGGCCTAAACTAGGGCACACTTCCTTTGCAGCTATAAAATCAAATTTTGCTCTTGTAATGCCCTTCATAGCTTGGATCCTTACTGACTTTCCAATCTTCTTATACCTCAATCTCCTAGAATCCTGCATCATGCCTTCCTTGCCCAGGAAATCATTTTGGAGAATCTCATTATTCTGCAAGATTGAATCTTCCTGGTACTCATATTTCAGCGTTAACTTCTGCCCCTCTGATTGAACCTTCTGCTTAGAGAAGAGGGGAATAGTCCCTGTGGCTTCTATTTAAAGTGAAGGACCCAGCATGCTTTTTCTCCTAGTTTCCCACCAGCTGTACTGCTTTTAGCCTTCTGGAATGCTCTTATGTCTCTGCACTGAATACCTTTATTTCACCTTTCTCCTTTTTAGATGCTTTTTCTTGTTGTCTTCTTCCATTAGATTGTAAGCTCCCTGAAGGAAGGTACAATCTTTATATTTATATACCTAGTGCTTAGTGCAATGCCTAGCACATACATGGTACTTAATAAATGTTTATTGATTAATCAATTAGTCCCCTCCACATACTCTGTGATCCTGTGATACTGAACTTTTTGATTCTCTCACATAAGATACTCCACCTCCTGTCTCCAGATGCTGTGCCTTTTGTTATCGCTAATACTTCAATGTCAAATTTCCCCTTTCATCTCTCTCCCTAATTTTCTTCATCTTGCAGCTAAAGGAGAATTTACCTGTCTATAATCTTAATGCACTTTCTCTGAGATTATCTCCAGTTTATTCTTTGTCTATTTTGTTTCTATATAATTGTCTGCATATTCTCTTCCTCCATTAGAATATGAGCTCTTTTTGAACAAAGAATGAAGGATTTTGATTCAGTTCTAGGAATGGATTATTGTCAAGTGCTCTCTATGGTGATTTAGCTACAGATTTGCAATGATTTCTAAAAACCATATGATAACATTCCAAGTTTTTTAGTACAAGCTGTGCTCACTGTGTTTCTCAATTGAATTGTTTGATGTCTATTCCTGAGTACACTTAAATGGGTAGAGTGTTTCTTGGTTTTATGAATCTATCTATTTGAATACTATTTAAATACACACACACACACACACACACACACACACACACACACATATATATATATATATATATATATATATATATATACATATATATGTGTATATATATATATATGTATATGTATATATATATATATATATATATTTGCAGATGCCAGAAAAAATGATGTCTATTTTTGAAAGGTACTATGAATACTGGTGCTCATCATCATCATCATCATCATCATCATCTCCTCCTCTATTTCTTTTCTTTTTTTTTGGTGAGGCAATTGTGATTAAGTGACTTGCCGGGGTCACACAGCTAATAAGTATTAAATATCATAAACCTGGATTTGCATTCTGGTTCTCCTGACTTCAGGGCCTGTGCTCTATTCACTGTACCATCTAGCTGCCTTACTAGGTGCCACATTCAGTGTATTTTGATAGTACTAATGCTAACAGTGCAGGAGAACCCACAAGGACATAGCTAACATCTGGATGAGGTTTATATGTCCTATACAATCTTTCCCATCAATTTATTCTGAAACTATACTTCTTGTTGGTCAGTCATGGCTGACTCTTTGTGACCTCATATTGGCTTTCCTTGACAAAGATACTTTAGTGTTTTGCTATTTCCTTCTTGAGTTAATTTTACATATGATAAAACTGAAGCAAAAAGGAGTGACTGGCCAAGTTTCACACAGCTAATAAGTGTCTGAAACCAGATTATTAATTAGAAATATATTGATCCTTCAAGTGTCTCTAGTCTAGGTTTATGAGGTTTAGGAGTTCAGAAAGCAAACATAAAAATAAAACTAGTTTTCCTGAACACTTTTAAAAACAATGATAATCCTTGCCTTATACTTGCATGCTTAGCACCAATCCACCAATTGCTTGTTATGGAAAAGACAATCATGCAAAACAATTTGTTTGGAAATTTACTAATCTAAGCAAAATAGAAATTTCAGTTCTAAAAGTAAGAATATACTAAGTAAGAAGTATAAATGAGCCCGTTTATGTGAGAAAGAAATTAGATCAGTTTAAGACAGAAGAAAGAGAATTTCACCCAGAGGAGGTGCTATTTCATCTCAGAAGTCTTTAGAAGTGCAAGTCCTAGCGATCAAACCAGGAGGATAATGATGGTGTTGCTGTTATTGATAATGATGATAGAAGATACGACTTACATTGTGCTTTAAGTTCTACAAAAATCAGTACATGATAAGGAAAACTGCCATATATGTCTAGGGCACCAAAACTTCTAGTAAATCAATAAAAAGTCTTTTGAGTATGTTGAGGGGAGAGGTTAATATATATCTTCATGTGTGTATCCAAATTTTTTCTCTGAAATCTTTTCAAAAAACTGAATCAAGGCCTTTACACAGATATATAGCATCACATTTCTTTCCACATGAGCAGCATGCTATATAGGGTTTTTCCTCCATATAAATAATTCAGGCTTGGGTAGAAGCAAAACTAAATTGGGATTTCCTGACTTCTTGACTTTACAATTCAGTCTTTTAGTCTTTCAAAAATTTATTTTCCTTAGCTTCATGACTCATGTCCCTAAAAGTGAAAAAAAATCAATTGTTATTCTTTTTATTGGCAAAAAAATCGGGGGAAAATGTTGTTAAAGGAAAAGTCAGTATCCATTGTGCTATCATATTTTACCATTGGCTCAAGTTCTATTTCCTTGTTAACACTCACTAATGCTATACATTACCTATAAATATTTAAGTGATTTCTGAATAATGGAGGAAAGAATCAGCCCAAAGTCAATTTTTGGTGCTTCAGATTATATCCCTACCTAAAATATAACAGCAGACAAGTCTCATACAAAAACTATTCAGGAACTCATTAAGATGAACTAGTTATAGCTAACATTTTGCTATATTTGCAGATATTAAGTCAGAGTGGGTCAGAGATTCAGCATATTATTTCTGATTCTGAAAATCATTAATTTACATGTACTTATGACAGGATCTGCACTCCTTGGAATACACATGATAGTAGGCTATAAGGACCATCTCATAAAAAGTGTACTAAATCCCCCTGGAAATTTCCAAAGTTACATACATTTCAATAGTGAATGGGTTGACACTTGGGATTTTTTTTCCTTTCCGTTTTTCCTTCTGTTTTATGGGCATAGTTCTTTCTAAGTTAAAGAAGAAAAATTGTCATTGTTTCTCTCATTTTTGGACTTTGCAAAATGTTCCCATGACATCTCTGAGCAAATGAAAGCTAAAGAATATGACCTACTTGGACAAGTCTGAGATAAAATCCCAGAAAGACCTAGTTGCTCCATTAAATTTCAGATAAATTTCATTCATGAAAATTAATCTATGTAATTAGACAACAATTATAATATATATGTATGTAACCTCAGAAAGTCTTATGATGGTCTTCACTTGATATGGGAGATGCCCTTTCTACATACACTAAAAGAATTCTTGAAGAAGTAAATAAAAGACAAAAGAAGGAGATGTTCATTCTAAATGATGCAAGTAGTTTATTTATTGGTAATTTAGAGGGAACATATGTCTTTAATTTTACAATATACTAATAATATTGCTGTATGTGACCAGAGTTTTGTTGACTCACTTGACTGACTTAATTTCCATTGTTACAGTCATTGTGTATACATTTTTAAGCTCTCTGTGTATCACTGTAAATCACATCATATATTCTTCCTCATTTTTTTCTGAATTATTCATACTAGGCATTTCTTATTATGCCATACTTTTTCATAAGCTCCTTGACCATTTGGATAAATAAGCAAGAAAAAAAATATAAGATTATAAGCTTCAAAGTTAAACTCCAGACCACTTAATATGAGCTTTTTCTCCTTTAATGTATCAGCACATATATCTTTGTTTCAGATAAATGTCAAGTTACTCAAGACAAATGTATTTTTAACTCTTTTGCTAGCAAATAATGAGAAAATAAAATGCTGGAAACTGAATCATGTTCTGAGAACATGCAAATTTTATTCTATTATATTCATAGCATGTATAGATGGCCAGAATAGCATATCTAGCCAGCTTCCTTTTAATACAGCCTTAATAATCACCAAAGAAATATAGATTTAAAGATTGTGGGGGATCAGGTCAACCCTCTCAATTTCTATAAATGAGGAAAATGAGACTCCAAGAGATCAAGTAGCTTGGCTGAGGTCAAACAGGGAGCTTTTTCATGTGGTTTTGAAGAAAACTCTCCTTATGTCCTTCTCTACTACTTATGTTTACATTGGAATATAGTTTTGGTCACTAGTAATGAATCATGATCCCTGAAGAAAGCTTACTGTACTGACCTACTTTTGTCTAGATATAGTTTTAGTGATTTAGTGTCTCCAAGACAATGACTTGTAAAAAAAAAAACACATTAAAACTTAAGCTAGCAGTCTGTGACATGGCAAGCAAGAGATGCAGACTTTCTTTAAATCAGTTCAATCCAGTATAATTCAAGACTCAAGTCTAAGCATTTGCATATGACTCCTCATTGGGGAAGAAAGTGATTATTCTATACTTTATTCCTGTGTAAGGCACAGAGTTAGTGAAAGTTTCAGTTAGAAGGGCTATTTTCTGGATTTTGGCTTAAAGAGAGAACATCTATAATTTTAGACACTATTTTCTGAAAGAAGTGGAGGATAGGGGGAATAAAGGAGGAAGGATTCTTTCAGGAATTCTCCAGATAGAAATCAACATATAAAAGAACCAACAGTACAGGGTTGTTCCAGATTGAAAACAAGATTTTTTTTTTCTCTCTGCTTTTGTCTCACTACATTCTCTTTTTCCCTTTTAAACTAAGAATCTCAGTGTCAGTGGGGAAGATCTTTCATTCTCTGCATTGCCTGTTATATTTTAATAGTATAAGTTCACTAATTTATTCACTAATATTGGCTTGGATAAAAATTTTATTTTCTAGTAATTACCTTTCCAGCATTTATGTAACTAGCATTTAGTGAAAAGGGAGACAACTCTATATATGATTTTAATATAGATGCAAATAAAATGTCAGAAAGAGTGACAAAACAAAATCATCTATTTATCTACCTATTATCTATATAATCTATTTATCTATAAATCTCTCATCTCTGTATATATCTAGCTATTTTATCATGTCTATATATTATCTATCTACCTATTACCTATCATTTATCTCTCTATCCATCTATCAATCATGTAACTCTCTATCCATTCATCGCTCTCTCTCTCTCTCTCTCTCTCTCTCTCTCTCTCTCTCTCTCTCCCTCTCCCTCTCCCTCTCTCTCTAACATCACATCTCTAAAGAGAGAAAAAAGGAGATTAGCCCTATGCTCTCACCCTTTTGCTCCTCCTCTTGTGAGAAATTAAAAGACTTCCTTGAAGACAATAGAGGAAATTCTAGCACCGTTCTGACATTCATGTAGATATGCATATAACCCTACTTAGACATCGCTCAAACAACATGCATTGTGCATAGAATCACACCTATATTATAATCATCCTTTGGGTAGTCAGCATGATGAGCTGGTTAAAAAGTAACTTATTAGTAATTTGAGATTTGGACTGCTCTATCTCTGTAAAATCTGTGATTTCAGTAGTATGGAAATCCTTAGGTAACAAATCTTCCTCTACCACTGGAGACTATAACCTCCTCTGTAACATTATAAACTTAGAATTTCCTAGAGCATTGAAAGATTAATTGACTTGTCCAGTGCTAAATGGTCAAAATATCTTAGAAACAGGAATTGAACCTAGCACTAATATATCTCCTGTACAAACTACTGAAAATTATATACAAACCCATTGAAGATATCATCTCCCCCAACTCCCAACGCAATAAGAGTTAAGTGGCTTGCTCAGGGTAACACAGCTAATACGAGTTAAATGTCTAAAATCAGATTTGAAGTCAGGTTTTCCTTATTTCAGGGTCATGTTCTATACACAGTGGCATCTAACTGGCCCAAAGGATATCTTTAATAAAAGTATATAAAAGGAAAAGGCATAATTTTATAAACATTGTTCTTTAATACATCCCCCTTTACAATTACTGATTTAAACATATAGACATTGTAAGATCCTTCTGGGTTTAATGTTTGCTAACTATAAATGAGAATGTAATGCCGTACAGCAGACTATGAATTAAAATATTTTCATCCAACAAAGGAACAACAAAATGTCTCTCATGAATATGTTAAGATTATACAAATTCCTTTAAAAAAAGACTATAGATGACTTTCTAACTCTGATTATTAATATCAAGTGAAGCAAGTAGTAGATCTATGCTTAACAAAAGTACTTGACATTCACAGAAATATTTGTACTAATCAGAAAAGGATTCCATAGAGAAGGCATTATGTCCTTGATACTGATGATGTCAAGTATCCAAACAAGGAAGAATCTGCAAAATGAGGTCCATAATCACATGTTTCAGTCTAACTAAACGCAGTGGAGAAGGCAAATGATTAGAAAACATTGGATCTTCAGATTATGTTATTTACTTTGATGGACAATGAAGAGAAGTTATATATCAATACATACAGCTTGGTTAAACATTGTGGATGCACTTTTAACTTTATATTTATTTGAATTGTGTTTCAGAGTAAATTTAATAGGTGCTTTTTGAAATTGAAGCAAACAGATAAAAGAGACAAAGATTATAGGAGAGGTCATTTCTGGACTGTCATCTATAGACTGGAATGAAGATGGGAAATCATGTAGGCACTTTAAAAATGGAGGAAGAAATAATTGCTAGAGTATAGAACATTTAAATGAAATTCACTGAGCAAAACATATAATAAGGCTGGAACTAAATTGTTGGTGGATTTAAGTGATAAAGAAAACCATTAGCATCTTATCCAAGAGACAATAGAGGGCTACTAGACCAACTTAAGAAGGAGAATGACATGATCCAACTTGAATTTTAGTAATATTAGTTTTAGAGCTCCATTGAGGATAAATTACAGGAGTATGATATTTCAGGTCAATAGATTGATTAAGCAAACATTTCAATAGTCTAAGGAAGAGAGGATGACAATCTGAATGAGGACTGAGTATGTAGACTAAACAATTTCTGGGGAGAATGAAAAAGATTTGTCAACTGGTTTGGATATGTGGATGATGGAGAGGGAAATGGAGGAGAGCACTTACCTTTTGAACTTGTGGGACTAGATTTTGCTGCTTTCCAGGATGTCTTGATGAAATTAGTATTTGAAAGAAAGTAAATAATTACTTATGGTTAAAAGGCTCAAAAATGGAGCACACCCTTCAATCCAGCAGTGACTTTATTGTGCACATTAGGTCCAAGAGATCATAACAAAAGGGAAAAAACCCATATATGTAAAAATGTTTGTAGCAGATGGTAGTGGCAAAGAATTGGAAGTTGAGTGGATGCTCATCAATTGCAGTAATGGCTGAATAAATTATTGTATATGAATATAAGGGAATATTATTTTTCTATAAGAAGTGATGAGCAGGCTGATTTCAGAAAAGCCTGGAAAGATTTACATGAACTGATGCTAAGTAAAGTGAGTAGAAATAAGAAAAACAAGAATACTATGTGATGATCAACTATGATACACTTGATTCTTTTCAACAATGAGGGGATTCAAGTTAATTCCATTTGTTCAATTCTAATTTTGTGTGTTATTTTCTTCAGTTATCTTTTTTAGCTCCTTTTGTAATTGGCCAATTGAATTTTTTTGTTCATTGCATTCTTTTTCCATTCACAAAATTTGTTTCAGTGAATTGGTGTCTTTTTCATATATCTTTTGTAAGGTATTATATGCTTTTTTCCATTCTTTCTTGCAATGATATCATTGCCTTTCCCCAGTTTTCTTCAACTTTCTGACTCCCAGCCCCACCCTGGGGAGAGTTGTACCAACTGTCCCCCTGCTGTTTCGAAACAAACCTGTTCTGAAGTTCTTCCCAAGTAACTTCTTCCAGAAATCTGTTGTAGTCCAAATATTTTTGGTTCTTTGATTCCAAAACTAGTTTAGAGGTTTAATCTGCTGTTGGTTTGAGAGAAAGTCAGAGGAGGTCACACAGTGTTGTGTCTGCTCTCCAGCTTCTTGGCTCCACCAATCTGTAAAGATGAATTTTGAAAACTATATTTGCATGTATTTCGTAAAATAAAAAGCTACAAAAAAGAAAACAACAGAAAAGAAGTTCTTCATTGAATATGTTGATTTTGAAATTATTGTGAATTATGAAGTTGGAAATGTCCAACACATAGTTGTTGATTAAGGATTAGAACTGAGGAGAAAGAAACTAAAGAAGGAAACTCCATTATTGAGCTTTTATCATGTGTCAGGAACTTGTTATATGTTTTACAAATATCACCTCTCTTATTCCTCACAAAAGAACCTGGGAGTTAAGTGTTATTATTATCCTCGTTTTAGAGATGAAGAAACTGAAGAAGACAATAGTTAAGTTTCATGTCTAGGACTACATAAATATTTAATGTCTAAATTCAGATCAAAATCAGGATTTTCTAACTCTAGTTTTGGAAATTATGTAGACTTTTTATATTTAAACCCAAGGGTGTTTATGGGATTACCAAGAGAAGAAGTGTAAAGCAGGGGAAAAGAAAAAAAAATAAATCCCAGGGCAGAGACCTGAGGTGTATCTATGGAGAGAGATATAGGTAATGATTTGGCAAAGAAGGATAAATAAAAACAATAATATAGGTAAAAAGAAAAGTAAGAGAGAGTAATATCATGAAAACTCAGAAAAGAGAGGGTATCTATGAAAAGACACTGGTAAACAATGAAAACATTCAGAAAGATGATGCTTGAAAATATTTAATCATTATCATTATTGGAGAAAATTTTTAAATGACTGAGAAGTGAGTGCAGTAGAGAAAATTAGATATAGTCTAAGAATCTGTGAAACAAAAAAAAGTATAGCATAATAGCTTAAGGAGATTTAAGGGTCAAGTGAAAATTTTTTACAGATCTTGGAGACATTGTTTCTAAATAATGGGAAATGAGGTGGTGGATAGGAAGAGATTAAAAATAATAGAGAATGGGGATAATTGGTTGGGGTAGAGTGTAAGGGGTCAAGACACAAAAGTAGAATAGAAGGAAGGACTTTAAAGGAGAAAGTAGAGTGTTTGTTCTTGGCGAATAGAAGGGCTACCTCTTCAAAAGAAACTGGAGCAAAGGAAGTACTGGGGATGATGCCAATGGCTTTTTAAATGTAGAATAGAAGAAAAGCGAGAATTCAGGTGAATGTGATGTTTTTTCTCAGTGAAATAAGAAGTGAGGCCTCTTAGTAGAGGGTGCCTTTAGAGGTTTAAAGAGAAAAGGAATTTTGTTTCTAACTATCTGAAAATAGCATGAAATTCCTTGTAAAATCTTTGCCCTTCATTTTCAAAGAGGACCAGAATGACATCCCTATGTTAGATTCAAGTTGTAGTGTATCTGACTGTGGATGACAAGACTAATAAGAATACAGAATGTTCTATTACAGGTCAGGCATGAATTGTCCATATGAACATTTGGGATAGACTTTTACATTTCTGTTATCTCATGTTTCTTTTGAGTTACTTCAATCTAAATCAATTCTAAAGTTGTTAAAAGAGACCTTGAGAGCATGTTTTTGTATGACTTTTTTGACCACCATGTGAGTACTTCTCCTGTGTGAGTTCTCCATAAAATAGTATTTTTGGTAAGCATACATTTGGCATTCAACAAATGTGGCCAGCCCATTGGAGCTGTTGAATAGAGTTTGAATGGCTGACAGTTTAGGTCAAGAAAAGACCTCAATGTCTGATATCTTATTCTCCCTGGTAATCTATAGAATCTTCTTTAGGGAATTCAGTTTCCCACCATGGCACTGATAGACTGTCCAGGTTTTACAAGTATATGACAATGAGGTTAACCCAATGGCTCTGTTGACCTTCAACTGGTAGTCAGTCTAATACCTCTTCTCTCCCCTATGTTCCTTTGGAGCCTCCCAAACTCTGAGTTAACTCTAACAATGTGAGTTTCAACTTCATTATGAAAGTATACATCCATGGAAAATACACTGCCAAGGGAATACATCCAAAACACATCCATTTGCTTTACTTAATGGTTCATTATATGGATGTTGTGGTGCTGGCTGATGGAGCACCTGTATTTTCTTGGTCTTAATTGTTAGGTCAAAATTAGCAAAAGCAGCAGAAAATAGACCTGTACTTTGTTGCAGCTCAGCTTCAGATCTGCACAATCATCTGTAAATAATCATACACCAATACTCCCTCCACAGTAGTTTTGACTTGTAATCTTTTCAATTTGAAGAATTTACCCTTAGTGTAGTGGTTGACTTTGATGCTATATTTGTTTTCATTGAAGGCATTTGACAACATCAAAGGCCTTGTTCAGATCTGCAAACATTGTACACAGCCCTCTCTTCTGGTCTTGTCATTTTTCCTGGAGCTATTGGGCACCAAATACCTTAGAGTCCATTTCTCAGACTTTTCCCGAAACCACACTGGCTCTCAGATATATGACTATATTTCTGGTGAAGGATCAGCCTATTAATGAGAACTCTATCAAGAATTTTGCCAGCAAAAACCTGCTGGGAAAATTGGAAACTAGTATGG
>JAJPUD010030407.1:535-13195 GCA_023553655.1 Myrmecobius fasciatus | reverse complement strand
ATTAGTTTCCAATTTGCCCAACAGTTTTTGCCGAATAGTGAGTACTTATCTGAAAAGCTGGGGTCTTTGGGTTTATCAAACACTAAATTGTTAAGGTTATTGCCTAGATTGTCCTGATAACCTATCCTGTGCCACTGATCGACTGCTCTATTTCTTAGCCAGTACCAAACGGTTTTGATGACCACTGCTTTATAATATAGTTTTAGATCTGGTACAGCAAGGCCACCTTCATCTGCCTTTTTTTTTCATTAATCCCCTTGAAATCCTTGACCTTTTGTTCTTCCAAATGAACTTTGCTACTATTTTTTCTAGATCTGTAAAATAATTTCTTGGGAGTTTGATTGGTATGGCACTAAATAAGTAGATTAGTTTGGGTAGCATTGTCATTTTTATTATGTTTCCTCTGCCTACCCATGAGCACTTGATGTTTTTCCAACTGATTAGGTCTGACTTTATTTGTGTGGAAAGTGTTTTATAATTTCTTTCGTATAGTTTCTGACTTTTCCTTGGCAGATAGATTCCCAAATATTTTATCGTATCATCTGCTATTTGGAATGGAATTTCTTTTTGTTATCTCATGCTGCTGAACTTTGTTGGTAATATATAAAAATGCTGATGATTTATGTGGATTAATTTTGAATCCTGCCATTTTGCCAAAGTTGTGAATTGTTTCTAGTAGTTTTTTAGTTGAGTCTCTAGGGTTCTCTAAGTATGCCATCATGTCATCTGCAACAATTTGGTTTCTTCATTACCTACTCTGATTCCTTTTATCTCTTTTTCTTCTCTTATTGCTAAAGCTAACATTTCTAATACAATATTAAATAGTAATGGTGACAGTGGGCAGCCTTGTTTCACTCCTGATCTTATTGGGAATGCTTTTAGTTTGTCTCCATTACATATGATGCTTGCTGATGGTTTTAAATAGATGCTACTGATCATTTTAAGGAAAAGCCCATTTATTCCTATACTCTAGTGTTTTTAATAGGAAAGGGTGCTGGATTTTATCAAAGGCTTTTTCTGCATCTATTGAGATAATCATATGGTTTTTGTTAGTTTGGTTATTAATATAATTAATTATGCTGATAGTTTTCCTAATATCGAACCAGCCCTGCATCCCTGGTATAAATCCTACTTGGTCATAGTGTACTATCCTGGGGATGACTTTCTGTAATCTCATTGCTAATATTTTATTTAAAATTTTTGCATCAATATTCATTAGGGAAATTGGTCTATAGTTTTCTTTCTCTGTTTTCACCCTACCTGGTTTAGCTATCAGCACCATATCGGACTCATAGAAGGAATTTGGAAGTATACCTTCTATCCCTATTTTCTCAAATAATTTGTGTAGTATTGGAATTAATTGTTCTTTGAATGTTTGGTAGAATTCACATGTAAATCCATCTGGCCCTGGAGATTTTTTCTTAGGGAGTTGGTTAATAGCTTGTTCTATTTCTTTTTCTAATATGGGGCTATTTAAATAATTTATATCCTCTTCTGTTAACCTGGGCAATCTATATTTTTGTAGATATTCCTCCATTTCATTCAGATTATCAAACTTACTGGCATAAAGTTGGGCAAAGTAACTCCTAATTATTACTCTAATTTCCTCTTCATTGGAGGAAAGTTCTCCCTTATCATTCTTGAGACTAAGAATTTGATTTTCCTCTTTCCTTTTTCTTAACAAATTAACTAAAGGCTTATCTATTTTGTTAGTTTTTTCATAGAACCAACACTTAGTTTTATTTATTAATTCAATAGTTTTCTTATTTTCAATTTTATTAATTTCTCCTTTTACTTTTAGAATTTCCAATTTTGTATTTAATTGAGGGTTTTTAATTTCTTCTTTTTCTACCTTTTTTAATAAGCCCAATTTGTTGATCTTTTCTTTCTCTATTTTATGCAAGTAAGCATTTAGAGATATAAAATTGCCCCTTATAACCACTTTAGCCGTATCCCACAAATTTTGGTATGTTGTCTCCTTATTGTCATTCTCCTGGATGAAATTATTGATTGTGTCTATGATTTACTCTTTCACCCATTCATTCTTCAGGATTAGATTATTTAATTTCCAATTACCTTTTGGTTTATTTTCTCCTGGCCTTATATTGCATGTGATTTTTATTGCATCATGATCCGAAAAGGATGCCTTTACTATTTCTGCCTTTCTGCATTTGATTTTGAGGTTTTTATGCCCTAACACATGGTCAATTTTTGTATAGGTTCCATGGACTGCTAAGAAAAAAGTTAACTCCCTACTGTCTCCATTTAACTTTCTCCATAGATCTATCATACCTACCTTTTCTAACAATTGGTTTATCTCCCTAGTTTTTTTCTTGTTTATTTTGTAGTTTGATTTATCTAATTCTGAGAGAGCAAGGTTGCGATCCCCCATTAGTATCGTTTGGCTATTTCTTCTTGCATCTCTCTTAATTTCTCCCCTAGGAATTTGGATGCTATTGCACTTGGTGCATATATATTTAGTATAGATATTGCTACATTATCTATGGTACCCTTTAATAAAATATAGTTTCCTTCCTTATCTCTTTTGATTAGATCTATCTTGGCTTTTACTTGATCTGAGATAAGGATTGCTACCCCTGCTTGTTTTTGTTCACCTGAAACATAATAGGTTCTGCTCCAGCCTTTTACCTTCATCCTATATGTGTCACTATGTTTTAGATGTGTTTCTTGTAGACAACATATTGTGGGATTCTGGTTTTTAATCCAGTCTGTTATCCGCTCCCGCTTTATGGGAGAGTTCATCCCATTCACATTCACAGTTAGAATAACTATTTCTTTATTTCCTGCCATCTTATTTACCCAAGTTATGTTTTCCCCTTTCCTTTCCCCTTTCTCCCTTCCCCCCACTCCTCAGTACTTTGCTTTTGATGACCCCCTCTCCCAAACAATCCACCACCCTTTTTTTAACTCCTTTCCCCTGATTCTTCTATTTTCCCTTCTAATAATTTATCCCTTTCTTTTTCCTCCTTTCCCTCCCACTTCCCTCTAGCAACAGAGAAGTTTCTATGTGAAATCAAGTGTCTGATATACACTTTTAGAGCCCAACCTGATGAGAGTAAGATTTACACAATGCTCATCTCCCTCCCCTCTTTCTCTCAATTATATTAGGTTTTCTTTGCCTCTTCAAGTGATTTTACCTTGTTTTTACCTCCTTTTTTTTTTAGATCTTATTTTACCACTTTTTCCCTCTTTTCCCTAGTATGACAACCTTTTCCCCTCTAGTTCTCTATTTCATATAATCAAAGTAATATCTAGTTAATTATACCCCCAAACTTTAAGTATCCCCTTAGTAAAAATAAAGTTCTCAAGAGACCTTTCCTTTTTACCTTTTTATCCATCTCTTGAGTTCTGTGTTTGGGTGTCAAATTTTTTGTTCAGATCCGGTCTTTTCATTAGAAATAGGTGAAATTCACCTATATCATTGAATGACCATCTTCTTCCCTGGAGGATAATGCTCATTCTAGCTGGATAGGTTATTCTTGGTTGTAATCCAAGTTCCTTTGCCCTTCAGAATATCTGGTTCCAGGCCCTTCAATCCTTCAGTGTGGAGGCTGACAGATCCTGTGTGATTCTAATTATTGATCCTCAGTATTTGAATTGTTTCTTTCTAGCTGCTAGCAGAATCTGTTCCTTGGTGCTTTAGTCCTGAAATTTAGCCACGATATTCCTTGGGGTCTTAATTTTGGGGTCTCTTTCAGGAGGTGATCGGTGAATTCTTTCAATGGTGATTTTGCCCTTTGATTCTACAATCTCAGGGCAGTTTTCTTTCAGGATTTCCTGGAAGATAGTGTTTAGATTCTTCTTTTCATCATGGCTTTCAGGAAATCCTATAATCCTTAGATTGTCTCTCATAGACCTATTTTCCAAGTCAGTTGTTTTTCCTAGGAGATAATTCATATTTTCTTCTAATTTTTCATTTTTTTGTTTTTGTTTGAGTGATTCTTGAAGTCTTGAGTCATTCACTTGCATTTGTTCAATTTGTATTTTTAAAGTGTTGTTTTCTTCAGTTACCTTTTTAAGCTCCTTTTTCAACTGGCCAATTTGTTCAATGCACTCTTTTTCCACTTCACTCATTTTATTTTTCAATAAATTGGTGTCTTTTTCATATCTCTTTTGCAAGGCATCATATCCTTCTTGCAAGATATTGTATCCTTCTTGCACTGATTTCAGTTTATTTTCCCATTTATCCTCCAGCTGTCTTTTGAGGTTCTTTATGCAATCTTCCAGAAAGGCCTTTTGAAAAGGGGACCAGTGATGGTCCTTGCTGATTTTCTCTGGAGTTTTGTCTAAAGGAACCTCTTGATCTGGAGTGATCATCTCTTCTTTCTCTTTATAAAAGCTGTCTATGGTGAGAGCTCTCTTTTGCTTCTTCATTTTTTTTTTTTTTTTTAGACAGCATGGATATCTCTTTAAGGTAGGGGGAAAAAAAACGGCAGCTGAAAAAGCTTTGCCCTGGGGCACTTCGGCGAGTTGACTTAAGGTGCTGGGCCGGTGGGGGCTAGGACAAAGTCCGAATTACTCCTTAAACAAGGCAAGTCTGTCAGAACACCTGCCCCCAATCAGGGCAGAGTGTCCCGAGTGCCTCAGATAAACTCCAGGTGTTTGGAATTTGGAATTTCTGCCACGATGAGCTGATCTGAGTTCCACCCTCACTTCGGGCCTACACAGAAGTCGTCTATTTATCTCTCTGTCTGAGTCCGACTAACCTGATATGAAGTTATCCAGAGAGCAGTGTCCAAATATTTCTGAGTTCGTTGACTTGAAGATCAGTTCAGAGGCTTATTTTATTGTTGATTTGAGAGAAGATCGGAGGAGAGGCAGAAAGTCACCTTTTCACTCCGCCATCTTGGCTCCGCCCCTCCACACAAGAATTCTTGAAAGAGTTAAAGAAGAGTGGTAGATGGAGAAAAGAAATGGGTAATGCAAGAAAGTTAACAGACTGGTAAAAAGGAGGAACCAAAAAAAAACCACTCAAAACAGTAAGTTTAAAAAACAGAATTGGTCAAATGGTTAGAGAGACACAAAAATTCAGCGAAGAAGAAATACCAAAGAGTAAAATGAGAAAAAAAATAAATAAAATCTTCATGATCATGATTCTTGAAAGGGAAGAACATGTATGGGTTCCATACTAAGTGGTAAAAAATAAGAGGTAATAAATCAGATAACAACAAAAATCAGAATATCAGAAATCATTATCTCATCAACTTAACAGCTGCCAATATTTTTCTATTTTACTCCTTTACATATACCTCTATGATTATTGGGTCTCATTTAAAAGTGGGATCTCATCTGGTAAGTCTATGATTATTTTTCCAAGTGACCTAATTTCCATCTATATCTATATAAGTCTTCAAACTTCATCTGTACTCCACCTTTGGATATAAACATCCAATAACATTCATGATACTAGTGATACCTGCATCTTTCAAGAATCTTATTTTTATTATTATTTTTTGCTTTTTTATTTTATTTTATTTTTTTATTAAAGTTTTTTATTTGCAAAACATATGTATGGGTAATTCTTCAACATTGACCTTTACAAAGTTTCTGTTACAAATTTTCCCCCCTAGTCCCCACCTCTCCCCTAGATGGCAGGAAGTCTACTACATGTTAATTATGTTAAAATATTTGACAAATAGAATATATGTATACATATTTCCACACTTATCTTGTTGTGCAAGAAAAATAGTATCCACAAGAAAAAAAAATCTGAGAAAGGAAATACAATGCAAGGAAACATCAATAGAAAGCATGAAAATGTTATGTTATGGTCCACATTTCATATCCCTTTCTCTGGCTTTTCTTTACTGAACAACTGGCACTGGTTTGAAACATTTCATTGTTGAAGAGAGCCATGTCCATCAGAATTGATCATCATATAGATTTGTTGTTGCCGTGTATAATGTTCTTCTGGTTCTGCTCAAGAATCTTATTTTTTAAAAAATACGATAAAATACTCAAAGGACTCATTTTGCCACATACTAAGCACAAATGATAGTTTTTGATGTCTAGGTTGAATCTTAATCTAGGGTGAATAAAAAGGGTGAATGTGGGAAAAAAGGATGAAAGATGCTCCTTTAAGATTATTTTAAAGTCTTAGAATCAAATGAAAAATGATTCAGACAAAGCACATATATATTATTATTTACTTGTTGCAAGAAAAGTCTCATGAAGGTAAATTTCCTTTTATGCAAAAGGACAAATTATTGGAAATATGACAGAGAAAACTGTTGTGATGGTTAAAAACTAGTTAATATCATCAGCAAAAATTCTTTGCTCTAGATACAGTCAATGAAATTACTCACTGTGAAAATTATATACAACTTTTTAAACTATGGTTCAAAACTCCATGTGGGGGTATTATAACAATGTGGGGGTATTATAACAATGTGGGGGTCATGAAATTATGATTTATTATCAGTGTTTGATTTGTACACATTTTATATAGCTGGGGTCATATAGAAATGTCTCCGAAAAGGGTTTCAAGTGGAAAAAATTCAAGAAACCCTGTTTTCTGGTAAACTAGTTTATTTAATTCCACTGTTTGAAAGTGAAGGAACTTTGAATCAGCAATTCAAATGATCAAATTAGAGAATTGCAGAATAGAACTATAAGAGATTAACTAGTTGAAAAATCACTTTTTCAGATAAAGCTACTTAAGCTACTCAAAGTATGCATATCATATTCTAACCCTAAAGGAAATGACTAAAAAACTGTGATATCACCTACAAATGAAAAGTTTTAACATTAGATGTTTTACTGGATAGGAAGAAATGATTGTATTTTACAACTACATCTTCCCACTGTTCTGCTTACTTCTATAAAGAGGAAAATTAATAACGACACACTTCTGCAGATATAACAGTAAGGAAATGATAACTATTGGCCTCACAATAATAAAGAGAAAGATTGTTCCAGATGTCTGGTGAGGGAAATTGTAGATGGATGTTCTGGAAGTGATTACAGTCCAGGTATGGGTAGAACTCAATGAATTTTGAGGTTCCATCAAAAATGAGAGCTGTTAAGTCTAATATTACCCCAAGCACTTATTATCTCAATTTCTCTCAAATTCAGTTTCAAAGTTCTTAAAAGTATATATGCTAGGACTGATTGTGTTCTTTTACTCAAAATCTGAAAGGGAAAAAAACTAAGGAGATGAGCTCCATATGAATCTATTCAATGTAAAAACAAACAAACTTATACTTGCCTGGTCAAATTGCTTCTGTTAATCAACAACATTTATTAAGTTCCTACTATGTACCAGACACCGTGCTAGGTGAAAGAATAAAACAATATTGGGCTCACATATAAATATACACAGAATATACAAATGATAAATTCAAGATTTTTAATTACAAGATAATAACACTGAGTATAAACAGCTTTTGCTTTTGGCTGAGAATGAAAGGAGAGATACAGAATGAAAACTTGAAGGGGTGAAAGTAACATGATCTCAGGATATTTCATTTCAAGTCAAAGATGTCTATCTGCAACGGTTTTTAAAGAATATATGCACTATCATACTTTATTAGAAAAGGAAGAAGATATGCACTAATGACTAAAAATATTGCATAGAGTGGGCAATTATAAAAGCTGACAGATGTATTGTTAGTGAGAGCAACAGACTTTGCAGGACTCAGGAAAATAAATTTGTTGCAAAGAGCAGAGTCAGTGGCAAGAAAGAGATGGCCACATGCTTGAGGAAGGATCCACTTACTGATGTTGCCACAGACTGCCATGCAGTATTCCTCAGTGCCAAAGTTGTTTCGGTTTCCACCACATCCGCCGTAAAAAAATGGTGCGCACTTCCTTTCAGTCACATCAAAGTACCAACGGGAGATCATTGCTCGACAAGGACCAGTCTCAGCTTGTTCAGAGCACACCTCTAATTATAGGATAATGTGGAGGAACTACATTTAGCATGAAAATGGTTTTGTCTTACTATTTGTGTATACATATTTATCTTATTGTATCAATCCACATTTGAGATTGTGGGAAAGCAATTATCAATTCACTCTCTGGTAATTCAATTATTTCCTAGTTATAAAAAAAAAAATTAATGAAACAAAGGCACATTTCTTATCTTAATGAATGTACCTCCTAAAGAACAAAAAAGAATACTGTCAAAGACAATAATATTTTTAGCTCTTGAAAGCATCTGTAAATCAAAACCTTGAATTAAAATTATTTTATTAAAACAGGAATTTCTGACTACTAATGTGAAAAGATCATGTTATCAGTGATGTAAGACTTTTTTCTTTCCTTTTCATGGAGTGATTTTACCTAAAGAACTGTTAATCACAGAACCATGGAGTTACAGTTGGAAAGGACATTACAATTCATCTAGTGCAATTACCTCATCTTTCAGATGAGGAACCTGAAGGTTAGAAGGTTGTGATATGTTCTCTATATAGCAAAACCTTCAAATTGAATTGTACAGAATTTTGTGTCAAATAAATGGCAAACTTGGATTCTACATTTAAGTATACCAATAACTATTTACGTAAATATGACTCTTTACCAATAATGTTCCAAACAGGAAAACACATAGCAATATTAAAACTGCAAGAACTATGAAGAAATATACTATTAAAAACTTTGTATTAATAATATTTGTCTTAGGATAGGTGCATAAATCACAGAATACAGGCAACAGGGAATAGAGAATGGAGAAGCAAGAAATGACTACTTATTAAGAGCATACTCTGTGCCAAGAATTGTGTTAAGCACCTTTTACAAATATTATCTAATTTGATCCTTTCAATAACCCTCTGAGAAGGTGCTATTATAATTCATATTTTATATTTGAGAAAACAGCGGTTAAATCACTTGCCCAGTCAGAGGGCTAGGAAATGATTCGGATATACCTGAATCAAGGCCCAGCACTCTATCCACTGCACCACCTTGCTGTCCCAGGAAAGCTAGCATTTGAGTAAACAGACCCTAAGTCCCCCATTTAAGATGCATGGTTGTGTATTCCTGGGTAACTTACTTGAACTCTCAGAGCTTTAAACAGCTAAGATGATAGGTTACAGAGAAGCTGACAACATACATTGACAAAATATTTCTTCAAAGACTTCCATGTTCCAATGAAATCAAAGGCTAAGTCTCTACTATCCCAATCTTAATATTTATGCTAGGGATTGACCTAGTTTTTGGAGATAATAATAAAGGAAGAAACAAAGCAAGCAAACAAACCCACACCAAACCAGTGACCATATTCAAGTTTACATTCTCATAGGGGAGGCATTATTTAAATAAGATACATGAAAAATACAGAATATACAGGTCACTTTAGCATCTTTGGGGTCCAGGTAAGAGATCTACAGGTGGAGTTTAATCTGAGCTTTAAGTCAAGCCAGGGGATGAACATAATGAAGAGGCAGAATCTTCCAGGAAGGTGTAAAAGTGCAAAGTAATAGAGGAGGAGATTGAATGTCAGGTCTGAGGCACAGCAAGTGGGCAAATACTTCTAGGTTGTAGAATGTGTGGGAGGGCTTAAAGTGGAAGAAGATTAAAAAGAGAGGGAAAATAGATGTGAAAAACTTTAAATGTCAAAGGACTTTTTATATCTAATGACAATAGGGAACCACTAGATTTCATGGAGTGAGGTGGGGGAGGGGTGACGTGGTCAGATAAGGACTTTAGGAATATCACTTTGGAAACTGTGTGGAAGATGTTGTAGGGTAAAGAATGATTTGAGGCAGGAATGAGAAGACTAGTACTATAATATAGATGACTGCTAATGAGGGACTCAATTAGTGTGGTGGATGGGTGAGTAGAGAAGAAAAATAGGAGTACGAGGAATACAAATCTGACTCTAAAACAGTAGTATATAAATAATGTCTCAGCTTCAAAACACCTATAAAATGATATCTGAAAGCAGGGCTCTGAATACAGGGTCAAGATTTAGGGAGATTGAAGCAATGGCAAAGTTCAAAGACAAACAAAAATTAACAAAATCAACTTTGATGAAGTATAAAACATTAGCAAAGATTTTCACTGACATTAAGTATCCTACAAAGGATAAAAAAGTACATTGGGTCTGATGAGCTGCATTTTCTTCTCAATACAAGTAAACATAAGATTCATGAAAAATGGGCCTTAATTCATTTATTTCATCTTCACACCAAGTCTCCCTTACTAAGGTTGACTGTTCTTAGGATCCAGGTCTGGGCAGGATTAACAAAGCCCTAAGACATTTTATCCCTTGGTCTTGGTGTGGGCTTTATTTTATGCTTAATGATAAATCACCCAAAATTCAATTTTAACTATTAGGTAAACAAATAAAACACAAGGTAAATTATACAAAATGCAATCTCTAATCAAGAGGGTTAGAACAACTTACAGTCAAAATAACCCTCTGAGAAGGTGCTATTATAATTCACATTTATATTTGAGAAAACAATGGTTTTGATTTGATTTGTCTGATACTGAAATTTCTATGCCTGATTTTTTTTTTTTTTTTTTTTTTTTTTGCTACAGAACAGATTCTTCTTTAGACCTTTATTTAAATTCTCTGCATGTCTTCCTGCTTCAAGGGTGTCTCTTGTAAACAACATATTCTTGGACTCTGACTTGTAAATTCATTTTATTATCTGAGTTTTTCTCATTCACATTCAGTTATTATTACTATAATAGCTAACATCATATTGTCTGCTATTCCTTTTTTTCTTAACCTGTTCCCTCAAGAAGTGTGCTTTACTTTTAACCAATGCCTCCCTCAATCTACCTTTCTTTTTATCACTCCTCCCTTTACTTAGTCCCTTCACCAGATCAGAAGAGAATGACGTTCAAGCATTGTCTATATATCAATCATCTGGCAATGTAAACAGTTTAAATTTATTAAGTTCCTTATGATTCCTATGTCATGTTTATTTTGTTATGTTTCTCTTGATTCTTATGTTTAAATGTCAGATTTTCTAGTCAACTCCACTCTTTTCATTAGGAATATTTAATTATATTAAGTTTTGCTGGGTAGTTTACTGGTTGTGATCCTAGCTTCTCTGCCTTCCAGAATATCACATTCCAAGTTCCTTTATCCTAATAGCTACTAAATCTTGTAGGATTTTGTCTGGATCTATGATACTTGAACTTTCCTTCTTCCTGTTTGTAGTATTTTCTTCTTGGCCTGAAAGTTCAGGAATTGTTTATAAAATTCTTGGGAGTTTAATTTTGGGAACTTTTACAGAAGTTGGTTAGCAGATTCCTTCAATTTCTACTTTGCCTTCTGGTTCTAAAAAATCTGAGGACTCTTCCTTTTATGATTGCTTCAAATTTAATCACTTGGCTTTTATTTATTTATTTTTTATCCCAGCTTTCAGATAATCCAGTAATTGTTATATTATCTCTCTCAATCTATTTATTTTTTTTCTTTTTTCTTTTTCATTAAAGCTTTTTATTTGCATAACATATGTATGGGGAGTTCCCCAGCACTGATCTTTACAAAGCTCTCCATTACAAATTTTACCCCCAGTCCCCTCCCCTCCCCTAGATGGTAGGAAGTCCACTACATGTTAATAATATAATAGTTGACAAGTTGTGTACGAAAAATCCTATCTACAAGAAAAAAAAAAAACAGAGAAAGGCAACACAATGCAAGCAAACATCAATAGAGATCATGAAAATGTTACGTGGTGGTCCATATTTCATATCCCTCTCTCTGGGTGTATATGGTTTTCTTCAGTGAACAATTGGAACTGGTTTTAGACATTTCTTTGTCGCAGAGAACCATGGACCTCAGAATTGATCGTCATATAGTATTGTGGTTGCTGTGTATAATGATCTCCTGGTTCTGCTTGTTTCACTCAGCATCACTTCATGCAAGTCTCTCCAGGCCTCTCTGAAATCGTCCTGCTGGTCGTTTCTTACAGAACAATAATATTCCATAACATTCATATACCATAATTTATTCAGCCACTCTCCAATTGATGGGCATCCCTTCAGTTTCCAGTTTCTAGCCACTACAAAAAGGGCTGCCACAAACATTCTTGCACATGTGGGTCCCTTTCCCTCCTCTAAGATCTCTTTGGGATATAGGCCCAGTAGAAACACTACTGGGTCAAAGGGTATGCACAGTTTGACAACTTTTTGAGCATAGCTCCAAATTGCTCTCCAGAATGGTTGGATCCGTTCACAGTTCCACCAACAATGTATTAGTGTCCCAGTTATCCCACATCCCCTCCAACATTCATCATTATCCTTTCCTGTCATTTTAGCCAATCTGACAGGTGTGTAGTGGTACCTCAGAGGTGTCTTAATTTGCATTTCTCTGACCAATAGTGATTTGGAGCAACTTTTCATATGACTAGAGATGGTTTTAATTTCATCATCTGAAAATTGTCTGTTCATATCCCTTGACCACTTATCTATTGAAGAGTGGCTTGAATTCTTATATATATATGAGACAATTCTCTATATATTTTAGAAATGAGGCCTTGATCAGAACCATTAAATGTAAAGATGGTTTCCCAGTTTGATGCTTCCCTCCTAATCTTATCTGCATTAGTTTTATTTGTACAGAAACTTTTTAACTTAATATAATCAAAATTATCCATCTGGTGTTCAATTAGGAGTTCCAGATCTTCTTTGGACATAAATTTATTCCATCTCCACAGGTCTGAGAGGTAAACTATATTA
>JAJPUD010030405.1:0-13196 GCA_023553655.1 Myrmecobius fasciatus | reverse complement strand
CCAATTAATGGGCATCCACTCAGTTTCCAGTTTCTTGCCACTACAAAAAAGGCTGCTACAAACGTTTTTGCACATGTGGGTCCTTTTCCCTTTTTTATGATCTCTTTGGGATATAGGCCCAATAGAAACACTGCTGGATCAAAGGGTATCCATAGTTTGAGAGCCCTTTGGGCATAGTTCCATATTGCTCTCCAGTATGGTTAGATCAATTCACAGTTAGTTCCACCAATAATATATCATTGTCCCAGTTTTCCCACATCCCATTCAACATTCATCATTATCTTTTCCTGTCATTTTAGTCAATCTGGCAGGATCATAGTGGTATCTAGAATTGTCTTAATTTGCATTTCTCCAATCAACAGTGATTTAGACCAACTTTTATGTCTAGAAATGGTTTTAATTTATTCATCTGACAATTGATTATTCATATCCTTTAACTGTTTATCAATTGGAAAATGGCATGTATTCTTACAAATTTGAAACAATTCTCTTTATATATTTTGAGAAATGAAGTTTTTATCAGACTCTTGTATGTAAAAATTTTTTCCTAGTTTAATGTTTCTTTTTTAATCTTGTCTGGCTTAGTTTTATTTATACAAAACCTTTTTTAACTATCCATTTGGTATTTCTTAAAATACTCTAGTTTTATCTTTGGCCAGAGATTCCTTCCTTCTCCACAGATCTGAGAGGTAGATTATATTTTGTTCTTCTAACTTGCTTATACTATCACTCTTTATGTCTAAATCATGAACCCATTTCAACCTTATCTTGGTATATGGTGTTGGGTAGGTGGCAGTGCCTACTTTCTGCCATAGCAATCTCCATTTTTCCCAGCAATTTTTATCGAATAAGGAGTTTTTAACTCAGAACCTGGGGTCTATGGGTTTATTAAACACTAGATTACTATAATCATTTGACTATTTTATTCTATGAATGTAACCTATTCCGCTGATCAATTATTCTATTTCTTAACTAATACCAAATGCTTTTGATGACTGCTCCTTTATAATATATTTTTAGGTCTGGTACAGGTATGTCATTTTCATTTGCACTTTTTTCATTAATTCTCTTGAAGTTCTTGACCTTTTGTTTTTCAAATGAACTTTGTTATTCTTTCTAGCTTTCTAAAGTAATTTCTTGGCAGTTTAATTTGTATGACACTGAATAATTAGATTAATTTATGGAAGCATTTCATTTTTATTACATTAGCTTAGCCTATCTATGAGCATTTGATATTCTTCCAGATGATTAGATCTGACTTTATTTGTGTGGAAAATGTTTTGAAATTGTGTTCATATAATTCCTCACTTTGTCTTGGAAGATAGATTTCCAAATACTTAATATTATCTACAATTATTTTAAATGGCATTTCTCTTTCTATTTCTTGCTCCTGGACTTTCATGGTAACATATAGCAATGCTGATGCTTTATATGGATCTATTTTGTATCCTGCAACTTTGATAAAGTTGTTAGTTGTTTTTAGTACTTTTTTAATTGATTCTTTAGGGTTCTTTAAGTATACCATAATATCATCTACAAAGAGTGATAATTTGGTTTGCTCACTACCTATGCTAATTCATTTAATTTCTTTTTCTTCTCTTACTGCAAAAGCTAATATTTCTACTACAATAGTAGATAGTAATTGTGATAGAGAGCAAAACTGTTTCATCCCTGATATTAATGGGAATGTTCCTAGTTTATCCTCATTATATATGATGCTTGCTGATGGTTTTAAATAGATGCTATTGATTATTTTAAGGAAAAATCAATTTATTCCTATACTCCATAATGTTTTAATAGGAATGGATGTTAGATTTTGTCAAATGCTTTTTCTTCATCTGTTGAAATAATCATGATTTTTGTTAGTTTGGTTATTGATATAGTCAATTATTTTAATAGTTTTCTTAATATTGAAGCAGCCTTCATTACTGGTATAAATCTTACTTGCTCATGGTGTATTATTCTCATGATAATTTGCTGTAATTTCTTTGTTAATGTTTTATTTAAGATTTTTGCATCAATATTCATTAGGGTTATTGGTCTATAATTTTCTTTCTCTGTTTTGACCCTATATGGTTTAGATATCAGCACCATATCTGTGTCATAAAAGAAATCAGGCAGGACTCCTTCTTTCTCTATTTTTCCAAATAGTTTGTATCAAATTGTTCTTTTACTGTTTTGTAAAATTCACATGTAAATCCATCTGGCCCTAGAGATTTTTCCTTAGTGAGTTGATTAATAGCTTGTTCAATTTCTTTTTCTAAAATGTGATTTTTTAAGTAATTTATTTCCTCTTCAATTAATCTGGATAATCTATATTTTTATAAGTATTCATCTATTTCACTTAAATTATCAGATTTATTGGCATATAGTTGGGCAAAATAGCTACTAATTATTGCTCTAATTTACTCTTCCTTTGGTGGAAAGTTTACCCTTTTCATTTTTGATATTAGCAATTTGATTTTCTTCTTTCCTTTTTCTAATCAAATTAAATAAAGGTTTTTCTATTTTGTTGCTTTTTTATAAAACCAACTCTTAGTTTTATTTATTATTAATTTTAATTTCTTATTTTCAGTTTTATTAATCTACTCTTTTATTTTCAGAATTTCAAATTTGGTATTTAATAGAGGGTTTTTAATTTATTCTTTTTCTAGTTTTTTTAGTTGCATATCCAATTCATTGAACTTTTTTCCCTTCTATTTTATGCAAGTAAGCATCTGGAGTTTTAACTTCTCCTAAGAACTACTTTGGCTGCATCCCAGATATTTTGGTATATTATCTCATTATTGTCATTCTCTTGGATGAAATTATCAATTGGGTCCATGATTTGTGGTTTCATCCACTCATTCTTTAGGATTAGATTACTCAGTTTCTAATTAATTTTTGGTCTATTTTCCCTGGCCTCTTATTGCATATAATTTTTATTGCATCATGACATGAAAAAGATACATTCACTATTTCTACCTTACTGAATATAATTTTGAGGTTTTTATGTCATAACACATGGTCTTTTTTTTGTAGATTCCATGTACTACTGAGAAAAAAAATCATATTCTTTTCTGTCTTCATTAAATTTTCTCCAAAGTCTATCATGCCTAACTTTTTCAAAATTATATTTACCTCCTTAATTCTTTCTTAATTATTTTGTGGTTCAATTTTTCTAGTTCTGAGAGAGCAAGATTGAGATCCCCCAGTAGTATAGTTTTGTTGTCTATTTCTTCTTGCATTTCTCTTGACTTCTTCTCTAGGAACTTGGATGCTATAACACTTGGTGTTTATATGTTTAATATTGACAATATTTCGTTATCTATAGTACCCTTTAGCAAGATGTAGTTTCCTTATCTCTTTTAATTAGATCTATTTGTGCTTTTGTTTAATCTGAAATAAGGAGCACTATCCCTGCTTGATTTACTTCAGCTGAAGCATAATAGAGTCTGCTCCAGCCTTTTCTCTTTACTCTGTATGTATCACTCTGCTTTAAATGTATTTCTTGTAAGCAACATATTTTAGGGTCTAAGATTTTAATTCAATCTATCTACTTCCATTTTATGGAAGAATAAATCTCATTCACATTCACAGTTAAAATTATTAACATTGTATTTCCCATCATCTTATTTTCCCCAAGTTATATTTTTGTATTTTCTTTACCCCTTTTCCTCCTCCCCAGTGTTTTGCTTCTGATCATCAACTCCCTCAATTTGCCCTCTCATTTTGCAACCCCTCTCTCCTTCCTTATCCCTTTCCCCTTGTACTTCTGTTCTCCCTTCCCCTTTCCTTTCTTCTTTCTATTTCTATTTCCCTATAAGTTGAGAAAAGTTTGCATATTAAACTAAATATATCTGATATTCTCTCTGAGACAAATACAATAAAATTAAAATTCACATAATGCTCATTCCCCTCTTTTCTTTCCCTCAGCTGAATAGGTCTTTTTTGCAACAACATGTGATGTAATTTACCCCATTTTACCTTCCTTTCCCTCTTCTTCCTGTACAATCCTTTTTCCACCCATAGCTTCTTTTTTTTATAACATCACATTAAAGTCAAATTATACTAATACCCTCTAAGTATATACCTAACAAAGATACAGTTCTCAAGAATTAAACATATCATCTTCCCATATAAGAATGCAAACATTTTAATCTTTAAAAAATATAGTTTTCCCCCCTTCCATTATTATCTTTTTATACTTCTGTTGAGTTCTGTATTTGAAGATCAATTTTTCTGTTCAGCTCTTGTCTTTTCATCAAAAATAAATGAAAATCCCGTTTCATTGAATGTCCATCTTTTCCCTTCAAAGATAAGGCTTAATTTTGCTGAATAATTGATTCTTGACTGTAGTCCAAGTTCCTTTGCCCTCCCAAATATCATATTCCAGGCTCTTCTATTCTTCAAAGTGGAAGCTTCTAAGGTCTGAGTAATCCTAATTGTGGCTCCAAGCCATTTGAATTGTTTTTTGTTTTGTTTTGTTTTATTTTGTTTTCTGGTTGCTTGCAATGTTTTCTACTTGATGTGATAATTCTGGAATTTAACTATAATTTTCCTTGGAGTTTTCATTCTGGGGTCTCTTTCAGGTGGTGATCAGTGGATTCTTTCAATGGTTATTTTAACCTTCTGGTTTTAGGACATCAGGGCAGTTTTCCTTGACTATTTACTCATTGCAGTTTTCAGGTAATCCAATGATTCTTAGCTCATCTCTCCTAGATCTATTTTCTAGGTCAATTGTTTTTCCAATGAGGTATTTTGTATTTTCTTCTATTTTTTTTCATTTTTGATTGATTCTTGATGTCTCATTGAGTCATCCACATCCATTTGTTCAATTCTAATTATTAGTGAATTATTTTCTTCAGTTAGCTTTTTTATCTCTTTTTCATTTGTTCAATGGAACTTTTAAATACGTTGTTTTATTCATTAGATTATTTTCCATTTCAGAAATACTGTTTTTTAAAGAGTTGTTTTCTTTTTCCATTTTTGCCAAAACTGTTCTTCAAGAAGTGATTTTCTTCAGATAATGTCTATGCTCCCTTTTCCAGAGCTCATTTCCTTTCCCCATATTTATTCTAATTCTCTTTTAAGATCCCTTTTGAATTCTTCCAAGAGAGCTTGAGAGATAGAGACTAATGTGTAATTACTCTTTAAAGCTTCATATGGAGATGTTTTGCCTTCAGTGTCTTCAGGGTTTGAGGTCTATTCTTCCCTGTCTCCATAAAAGCTTTCTATTTTTAGAGCTCTTTTTTTTTACTCATTTTTAAGGGTTGAGATCTGGTATTAGGGCAAAGAGGACCATGCCCCAAGCTTCCTCTATGGGCTACAAAATCTTCACACTGTTCTGGGCCTAGTGCTGCCTGCTTCCTTCCCATTCTAGGTAAATGTGTCCAAGTCCTGCCTGTTAGGAAATCAAGGGCTTACTATTTGCCTTTTGTAGTTACATTGGAAGTCTCACAGCTAGTCTCCTGATCCATTGACTTCTGAACCAGGACAAAGTAGTAAATGCTGCTGTATTTTGACTATGTGCTTCCCACTAGATTCCCTTAGTGGGCAGTATTCTCTTCATCCTGGATCATGCTGCACTACACTGCACTTGTGCTGGCCTGCAAACCACCCCTACCTCCAAAAAACAAATCCCTTCCTGATTGAGACAGACCTTTCCTGAAGTTCTTCCAAAATATCTTCTGCTTTAAATTTGTTACACTCCAAATATTTATGGATTCTGTCACTCCAGAACCCAATCAGAGACTTGATCTGGTGTTGATCTGAGAGAAGTCAATAAGAGCTCAGACAAAGATTTGTCTACTCTCCACTATCTTAGCTCCACCCTCTTTTTAAATGTAAAAGCCGTTTAAGTTGACATTGAGTGAATTATAAATGAATAAATGCACAAAAAGTAATTCATTTGGTGCTTACTCTATAGCACTATGCAACTATGCCACTTTGCCACTATGCCAAGTGCTAAGGCTATAAATTACAAAGAAATAAAGAACTTACTCTTTCATGGAGTTAACCCTCAATTGAATGAAATGAGTAAAAAGAAAATTGTTTCAAGGCAGATGGCAAAGTGGAAAGTTTGCTTCTGATAGTACATTCTTATTCCTCAATATTTGGAGATGACTTTTGGGATTGTATGGAAAGGAAGGGGAAGGGAGAAACTAAATGGGTAAGGCTCCATTGGTGAGAGACTTTGTGAATTAAATGATATAGAACTTAGCTTCAGAGCCAGGAAGGTCTTGATTCAAGTCATGCATTTGCTACATCACTCCAGGAAGTCATTGAACTTGTCAATACACCAGGGAAATTTACAAGATTATAATAAGCATAAAAAATACCAATCTGCATTGTTAGATGTTTTCCTTCTAAATATGTGGTTGAATTCAGAGAGAGAGAGACAGACTGAAAGACAGACAGAGAAAGAGGGAGAGACAGATGGTCAGACAGATAAAGAGAGAGAGAGTAGGGGAGAGAGGGAAGGAGGGAGAAGGAGAGAGAGAGGGAGGGGAAGAGAAGAAGAAAAGAGGGAGGGAGGGAGAGAGAGAGAAAGAGAGAGAGAGAGAGGCAGACATACTGATTTCTATTTTACTCTGAAAAAGATCACATCAGGAATATTGTGTCTAGTTCTGTCTGTCAAGTATGAAAGGACTTTTGGAGGGTAGAGTCAAAATGGTGGAGTGAAATTATATAGCTGCTCAAGCTTTCCCATTTTCCTTCAAAAAATATATGAAACCAAGCCTCTGAAAAGTTTCTGGAATAATAGTGCCTATGAAGAGACAGATTCTCCAGCTTAAGATATATTGGAAGAACTTCAAGAAAGGTCAGTCTCCCTGGCATGAAAGAGGTTCTCATCCCAACTCAAATGATGTCCAGGAAAGCCAGTGAAAAAGTCATAATCACAGCAGATCAACAATTGAGAATCTTTGTCCTGACTCAGGGGCAGAATAGATTAGTGGGCAGCCTCCAGTACCAGCTCAGAAGGCTAATCACCAGCACGAGAAACGAGGCAACAGCAGGCAGGATTAGGTTGGACTACTCCTGAGGAAGACAACACACAAGGTACACTGTGCTCAAAGCCAAGGCTCAAAGACGCACAAGAATGTTGGGACAAAACCCCCTCTATCCCAGGGGCAGAGCTTGGCCTTAAAAATCACAAAACAGGAAAAAAAGAAAGAAACAACAGAGGCAAGAAACAGAAAGGAACTTTAACCATAGAAAGCTACTATGGTGACAGCTAAGACCAAAACACCAATGCAGAAAAGGACAAGATGCTGGCATGCAAAACCTCAAATGGTGACATGACTTAGATTCAAACCCAGATAGCCTTCTTGGAAGCATTCACAAAAAATTTTAAAAGTCAAATAAGAAAGGTGGAAGAAAAATTGAGAAAAGAAAGGAACTGCACAAGAAAGTGTCAACAACTTGAAAAGGAAGGGCAAAAATTTATTGAAGAAAATAATTACTTAAAAAATGCAATTGTCCAAATATAAAAAAATCACTAAAATAAATTCCTTAAAAACACAAAAAACCAAAAGAAAAAAAATCTAATGAAGAAAATAGCATCTTTAAAAGTTGACTTAAACAAATGGGAAAGGAGATTAAAAAAAATATAATCAAAGAAAATCATACATTAAAAACTAGAACTGGATAATAATAATGTTAATAAATTTATGAGATATCAAGAATCAATCAAACAAATTAAAAAGAATGAAAAGGAAGAAAAAGTAAAATATCTCATTAGAAAAAACTGACCTGGAAAATAGATCTAGAAGAGACAATCTAAGAATTATTGGACTACCAAAAAAAGAGCCTGGATATCATTCTTCAAGAGATTATGAAGGAAAATTGTGCTGAGATATTATAATGAGGGCAAAAACAGTCATTAAAGTAATCCATCAATCACCTCCAAAAAGAGACCTACAAGGAAAATGCCAAAAAACAAAACAAAACAAAAGAAAAAACAAACATTGTTGCAAAATTCTAGAACTATAATTGCAAGGAAAAAAATACAGCAGGCTACCAAAAAAAAAAAATTAAGTATCAAGTAGCTAGAATCAGAAGTATTGTCATTATAGTCCTCTTGGATGAAAGGGTGGGAAGAGAAAATAAAACTACATACAGGGGAGAAAAATGGGATGGAAGGAAATACACAACTGGTAATCATAACTGTGAATGAGGAAGGGATGAATTGTCCCATAAAATGGAAGTTGAAGGCAGAGTAGATTAAAAACTAAAATCGCCCAATATGTTGTTTACAAGAAAAACATTTGAATCAGAAATATACATACAGAGTCAAAGTAAAAGGTGGACTGGAATTCATTATACTTCACCTGAAGCAAAAAAAAAAAAAAAAAAGCATGAGTATCAATTCTGATCTCAGACAAAGCAAAAGCAAAAGTAGGTCTAATTAAAAGAGATAAGGAAAGAAACTACATCTCATTAAAGGGTACCATAGACAAAGAAGTGATATTGATATTAAACATGTTCATGTCAAGTACTACACCATCCAAGTTTTTAGAGAAGTTAGCTAGTTATAGAAAGAAATAGACAGCAAAAATTATACTAGTGGTGGAACTCAACCTCCCCCTCTCAAAATTAGATAAATCTAAAGATCAAGTAGGCTTCATACCAGGAATGCAAAGCTGGTTCAATATAAGGAAAATTACTGGCATAATTGATCATATCAATAACAAAAATAATAGAAATCATATGATAATCTCAATAAATGCAGAAAAAGCTTTTGATAAAATACACCTACCATTCCTATTAAAAACCCTAGAAAGCATAGGAATAAAGGGAGTTTTCCTTAAAACTATAAGTAACATCTATGCAAAATCATCAACAAGTATTATTTGGAATGGGGAGAAGCTAAATGCATATCCAAAAAGATAAGGAATGAAATAAGATGCCTATTATCATTACTACTATTCAATATTATACTATAAATATTGGCTCTAGCTATAAGAAAAGAAAAAGAAATTAAAGGAATCTGAATGCACATTGAGGAGATAAAGGTATATATTTTTGCAAATGATAAGATAGCTTACTTAGAGAATCCTAGAGAATCAGCCAAAAATCTGCTTCAAATAGTTAATAGCTTTAGCAGTGTTGCAGGATATAAAACAAACCCACAGAAATCATCAGCATTTCTATATGTTGTTGGTAAAGCCCAACACGAAGAAATCAAAAGAGAAATTCCATTTAAAATAAGACAAAATAAAGTATTTGGGGGTCTCCTTGTCAAGACAAACCCAGGTACTATATAAACACAATTACATATAGTATGAGAAATGCTGAAAATCTAGAGATATTAAGAGCTAGGTTGGTCAATGAGTAGTCATGCCATATGATGAGCAACTGGAGAAACTAACGTTATTCATTCTTATTGTCAGAGGTAAGTTTTGAAAGCAGTGGATGACTCCAAGTCTTGTCATATTGCACAGAATAGATGACAACTGAGTTGAGCCTTGAAGCAACAAAAGGATAGTATAAGAAAGACTTCTGGAAGAAGTTTTAAATGCATCTGAAAAATCAAAGATATGAGCTGTTGGCACTTTGTGGAAACATAAGGAATCATTCTCTAATACTTCGAGGTTTCCAAAATGGTAATGGGCCACTTTTGGAGGTGATGTGTGGGCTCTCACTAGAAGCCTTCAAGCCCAGATTGGATGATTATCTGTCCAGTAAATTATGAAGTGAATTCTTATCCAGGTGATGGTAAAATTAAAATGGTAATTAAAATCCCTTCCAAATTCTGGGAATCTGATTCTCCAAAGATTTTTAAACTACCTTTTAGTAAGGTAGTTTCATGATCTAAGCTAAGCATGAGAGAGATTTTATACATACTTTTTCAGCTTAGTAACTAAAAATATTTTTTCTTGACAATAAATAATAGTAAAATTTACTTTGTTTTCATTTTGTTAGGTTTTTTGGTTTATCATGAATTTAATTTTGTATTTGCTACAAATTCTTTCCATATTAATTGTGCATGTAACTCATGATCGCAAAATAATGCATGTATAAACTATCTCTTAACCTCAACTCAATATCAATTCTAATTATTCTAAGTTTATTTTGTTGGCTTACTTATCTATAGCCCACTGAGGATCACAGTTACCCAGATTTTACCATCTCTAGTTTAAGGCTCACTTTCTTATAAGTAATCCTTTTAAAATAATGACTCCTTATATATGCTTCTTTTTATTTCTTCTCTACATGTTTTTAACACTTGAAGGATTTGTTGCATATCATAGCATTGTAATATGTGCTTTGCCCTCTCATTGAAAAGATAGTTTTTCAATAGTTTTATTTCCATAATTTTAGTATTTTGGGAATGAGAGTCAGCTTTTCTTAAATCTTGAATTCAAGGTGATTTGTCTTTTATTGGATAACTTACATCATTGTCAATTTCAGCTGAAAATATATTTTTTTTTCACCCAGGTCTTATTTACTTTCTAAAATAGATGTAATAGAAAGTAAAAATTTTATGACATTGTATAAATAGTTTCAATATAACACCTGGTATCTAAGTGTTTTTTCAAAAGCAACTTATATTTATCCACTTTGGATGATTTCTAATAATATTTTATGAAAATTCTAATCTTGTTATATATACAGTTAGAGGAAAATATTTACAATTCAATTCACTAATAGATTGTTTGGGAGGTAAGAATTTGCCTTGCTGAATGGACATTTCTTTATTGAAGACATCTATTGTAGTCATTTCAGTTGGGAATATAATAAAATATTTGTTAATAACTGAAATTGTCTCTGTTTTAACAAATAAATTGTATGTCCCTTATCATGTGCCTATACATTTGCTTAGCTATTTCCTCAGGATTCTGGTAGTGAAAGCAATTTGTATTTTGCATCTTTTATTATTCAAAGAAATATCCCTTAAGTTGAAAACCTAGTCTCTGTATTTCCATCCAATAAAAATTCATACTTTTTAAGATTTTCTCTCAACCATATAAAAACTCAAAAATAAAATGTACTTCAGAAATACAGGCTGATCAATTTAGTGCTAAAGAAATATGATAGCTTGGAAGCTATAAGCTTGAAAAACATTTATTATTATCTATATACTTTCCGAAATAGAGCAAAATGTTACCATCTAACATCTAATAATTTAGACTACTTGGACTTGCTATTCTAGGAAACTCTATTCACATAAACAATGTAGCAAATTCTCAACAACATACAATGTAGTATCCAGATACATCATATCTGTAAGCCTTTAACCAGGACAGTAGCAGGCTTCCCATGTTATTGTCTCAACTTTACATACCACATTCAAATCATTATTTGGTAAGATGTGGGAGAGTGGAAGATATCAATCCATTAATTAATATGATTTAAAATAGTATAACTATACAATAACAGTTTTTATGAATGTCAGAATGGGAAAAAAGACATTTTATAAATATACTTTAGATTATTCATTTTAAATTACAAATGTGAGTATCCAGGTCATCTCAATCATGTAAAATACCTGGCAAACCTTAAAGTACTATATAAGATGTCCCCAAACTCTCTAAGT
This sequence comes from Myrmecobius fasciatus, assembly GCA_023553655.1. Lineage (NCBI taxonomy): Eukaryota > Metazoa > Chordata > Mammalia > Dasyuromorphia > Myrmecobiidae > Myrmecobius > Myrmecobius fasciatus. The sequence goes on along the minus strand of JAJPUD010030405.1, from coordinate 1,675 downwards.
TGCTCCTCACTAATTAGAATACTGTCTAAAATACAAGAGACACAATAAATGCTTATTGATGACTTAACATTAATGTTTTTCAGTGTGTTAAATAAATCCTAATCACCTTTTTAATTCCTGCTCTATAAATATAAGCTGAAAATGTTGCCTGGTTTTCTTTGGTTTAGACTCAGAGATACCTAACTTGCTAATATTCCATCAAAAAGAGCCAAACAAACATTTACAAACAACATATATATTTTGAGGATTTAGAGTTGTATCTTTTTTTTTACATTCCAAAGCAATCTTTTTCAGTCTAAACTGACATAATTTTAAATAACATTTAAATTACACAACATTCATAAATGTTTCTGAAAACAAATGTGTATATATTTAATTGATATTTTCCAATATCATATTAATTTTTAAAATGTATTTGGAAGGGAACAGAGATAAGATTATGGAGTAAAAGCAATGACTTGTCTGAGTTCTCTCCAACTCTCCTCCAAACAACTGCAAAATAATTTTGGAATTTTGGAATACATGTTACCAGAAAAATATCCATCTACCAAACCATGGTAAGTCAGCAGTATACCTTTGAGGGATAACTGAATCAGTGATAGTGGCTTTTGATATTCCCCGTCCATAGCAACAAAGGGGTTAACAACTAGTTAGAAAAAGATTGGAGGAGATTGTTTACTAGCAGTGGATATAAAATTTTGTTGCATTCTCCACACGTGGTTCTGGGTCTTAGTCCCAGTGTCAGGAGGAATAGTACCACATGAAACTTTGTAAACATAGCAAATCAGGAATCCTAATCAAAATTCAAGGTAGAAAAGAGGGTTTGGGCCTCTCATAGAACAAAGAACAGGTCACTAGAGAATTTACTTCACCCCCTCTCATAACATATCACTTTGGAAAAACTGCAAACTTACAGACTTCCAGAATGAGGGTTAAAACCACAGGACAAAAAATCTGAAGTTTGGGACACTGTACTCTCCACTTCACGAGGAGAGTTCAATTTTAATATGAAGTTAAAAGGATTGCTAAAAAATAGACTTGAAAAATGAATGAATAACCACCAAAAGAAAAAGCTACTAAGATTACAAGGAAGATCAACACACACACACACACACACACACACACACACACACACACAATAAAGTCTAAATCTGAAGAATGGCAGAAAGATTGAATTGTTCTCAGGTCCAGAAAACATTTTTTTCTTGGGGAAGCTCAAAAAGAATTAAAAAAAAAATATCACAAGAGTTAAGTAGAGAAAATACTGCTGAAAAGAAATTACAGTAATATATTGGGGGGCGGAGCCAAGATGGCGAATTGCGGACAGCTTTCTCTGTGAACTCCCAGGACATTCCCTCAAACCCAGACAAAGTAAGCCTTCCAACTGGTTTCTGAGTGAGGGCCCCACCTAGCATTTGGACTACAACGCACTTCTTTCAAAGATCTACCTTGAAAGAACTCCAGAGAAGGTTAGCCTCAGGGGAAATCGGCCACTGGTCGAGATCAGACTCCAGCGGGGGCGGAAGTCAGGGCTGCGATAGAGGGGCGGACTTTGGGCACCCAGGAAGCCCCTGGGAGACGCCTGGGCCACTTTGCTCTGCTTGCGGGCAGGTGCTTTGGCAGATCTTCCTTTGGAAAAGGGTGGATCGAGAACAGCTGAAAACGTGGTCCTAGT
>JAJPUD010030404.1:0-13198 GCA_023553655.1 Myrmecobius fasciatus | reverse complement strand
TTGGGTTTATCAAACACTAAATTGCTAAAGTTATTGCCTAGATTTCCTGATATCCTATCCTATGCCATTGATAAACTGCTCTATTTCTCATCCAGTACAAAATGGTTTTGATGACCACTGCTTTATAATATAGTTTTAGATCTGGTACAGCAAGGCCACCTTCATCTGCCTTTTTTTTCCTCAATCCCCTTGAAATCCTTGACCTTTTGTTCTTCCAAATGAATTTTGCTACTATTTTTTCTAGATCTGTAAAATAATTTCTTGGGAGTTTGATTGGTATGGCACTAAATAAGTAGATTAGTTTGGGTAGTATTGTCATTTTTATTATGTTCACTCTGCCTACCTGCCTACCATGAGCACTTAATGTTTTTCCAACTGACTAGGTCTGATTTTATTTCTGTGTAAAGTGTTTTGTAGTTCAGTTCATATAGTGTCTGACTTTTCCTTGGCAGATAGATTTCCAAATATTTTATACTATCATGCGTTATTTGGAATGGAATTTCTTTTTGTATCTCTTGCTGCTGAACTTTGTTGGTAATATATAAAAATGCTGATGATTTATGTGGGTTTATTTTGAATTCTGCAATTTTGCTAAAGTTGTGAATTGTTTCTAGTAGTTTTTTAGTTGAGTCTCTAGGGTTCTCTAAGTATACCATCATGTAATCTGCAAAGAGTGATAATTTGGTTTCTTCATTACCTACTCTAATTCCTTTTATCTCTTTTTCTTCTCTTATTGCCAAAGCTAACATTTCTAATACAATATTAAATAGTAATGGTGACAGTGGGCAGCCTTGTTTCATTCCTGATCTTATTGGGAATGGTTATAGTTTGTCTCCGTTACATACAATGCTTGCTGATGGTTTTAAGTAGATGCTACTAATCATTTTAAGGAAAAGCCCATTTATTCCTATACTCTCTAGTGTTTTTAATAGCAATGGGTGTTGGATTTTATCAAACACTTTTTCTGCATCTATTGAAATAATCATATGGTTTTTGTTAGTTTGGTTATTAATATAATTGATTATGCTGATAGTTTTCGTAATATTGAACCAGCCCTGCATTCCTGGTATAAATCCTACTTGGTCATAGTGTATTATCCTGGCGATGACTTTCTGTAATCTCATTGCTGATATCTTATTTAAGATTTTTGCATCAATATTCATTAGGGAAATTGGTCTATAGTTTTCTTTTTCTGTTTTCACCCTACCTGGTTTAGCTATCAGCACCATTTCGGTATCATAGAAGGAATTTGGTAGTATACCTTCTGTCCCTATTTTTTCAAATAGTTTGTATAGTATTGGAATTAATTGTTCTTTGAATGTTTGGTAGAATTCACATGTAAATCCATCTGGCCCTGGAGATTTTTTCTTAGGGAGTTGGTTAATAGCTTGTTCTATTTCTTTTTCTAATATGGGGCTATTTAAACAATTTATTTCCTCTTCTGTTAACCCGAGCAATCTATATTTGTGTAGATATTCCTCCATTTCATTTAGATTATCAAACTTACTGGCATACAGTTGGGCAAAGCAACTCCTAATTATTGCTCTGATTTCTTCTTCATTAGAGGAAAGTTCTCCCTTATCATTCTTGAGACTAACAATTTGATTTTCCTCTTTCCTTTTTCTTATCAAATTAACTAAAGGCTTATCTATTTTGTTCGTTTTTTCATAAAACGAACTCTTAGTTTTATTTATTAAATCAATAGTTTTCTTATTTTCAATTTTATTAATTTCCCCTTTTATTTTCAGAATTTCCAATTTGGTATTTAATTGAGGGTTTTTAATTTGTTCTTTTTCAAGTTTTTTTTTTTTTTCAATTCCAACAAATGAAGTCCTTTATTTCACAAGAAACTTAGGGCATAAACAATTTCTTTGCACCAGGGGGAAGAGGCTGGCTATGATGGAGAAGGTCCAAGTCAAAAGCCCCATGCTTCCAGGGTCATAAAAAGGTGGGGTCCTGTTATAAGATTGTTAAGCGTGTAGTGGTCCTGGTATGTTTCTGGGAAGAAAAAACAAAAACTTGGCTCAAAGCCTAACAAGTACATCCAACATCTCAATGTGCTGTGGAGTTTCCCTCTGACTTCTACAGGTACTGCTTTCAAGAATTAAATGCATGTTTGAGAAAAGGTACAATATGCCTTGAAATAGAGACTTGGTGTGGTTTTATGTTTGGGAACAAAAATAACACCTTTTCATAAACATCTCATGTTAATTAAATTCAGACCCAGTTGCCTTAAACCACTTGTCTTCAGGCAGCCCTGGATCCTAAGGGTTGAGCTACAAAAACACCTGAACTTCATGCATTAAATAGGAGCAAGAGTCAAATTTTTTAGAAAGAAAAGATCTGTATAAACATGTATCTGAATTAGCTATTATGTAGTGGCTATCACAGATACTGTTTAATCATTTAAATGCAAAATATCTATTTTCATTAGCTATTGTGCACTTAACAGTGGCTCAAGTATTCACTGCCCTAACAGGGTTTTTAGTGATCTGGGCAAGGATGTTCTGAGTATATGCAAATGTGACTGGCTTGTTTTTTACATGGATCAGGAACCAGTTGGGAGAACCACCATCTTTTATTTCACAAGTAGGAATGGATGGCTGCATCCACCAAAGACCATGGGGCAGAGATGCTGGAGGAGACTTCCCCACCCTGGTAACCCAACTGTCTCTCACAGAAGTGAGGCTGGTCCAGGCCACCCACAGTTTGCCAAATCAACAGCCCATAAGGCTCCAAGGCTCCTTCAATCAGATTTTTCTTTCTCTTTCATGTGCAAAAAGACAGCACTAAAGAGGAAAAGCCCAACCATCATGGAGAAAGCACTTGCGTAGTAAGGGAAAGCTGAGGGGATGAATCGCTCATACTGTGTGTGCTGGAGGGGGCACACAGACAACTGAGTAGAAGAGTACAAGTGAGTGTAGCCCAACCGGTTATAATCCACTTTGAACTGGAATACTCCATAGACATCTGGTAGCTTGAACTGGACGCTGTATTTGCCACCCTTCCTCTTCAAGAAAGTCCTAACAAATGGATCAATCCGGACAAACTCCAGCTGAATATCATCCCCATCAAAGGGGACCCACTTGCCTTCTGAAAGCTTCTCAATCACAATGCTGTACTCCACCAGGTCTGTGACAGTATAAGCATTGGGTGGGGTCTTCTCTCCTACTGGATGATGTGAGACAGCCCCCACCCAAAGGAAACCCTCTCCTTGAACACCCATCTGGACAAGGCAACCGTAAACTCATAGTTGCCTGTTTGAGAGTACCTCTGGGAGCCAGGGCTGGCTTTCTGCACTGCAGAATTAAAGAAAGCATCGCTGAAGAAGTCCAAGGAGCCACTGAAGATGACTCGGGCATTATTCCGGGCCTGGAGTCCTGCAATCAGGAGGGTGTTCTTCCCCACTGCGTGGGGATACTGTGTGATGGGTTTATCTGCAAGCGAGGACGCTACGGAGTCGGCGAGCGGCTGACATGGGCCCGGCCTCTCTCTTCCTCCTGCTGCCACGGTACCCCACGAATCAAGTTGTTTTTTGTTTTTGTTTTTTTTTAATAAAAGCCCAATTCGTTGATCTTTTTTTTTTCTCTATTTTATGCAAGTAAGCATCTAGAGATATAAAATTGCCCCTTATAACCGCTTCGGCCATATCCCACAAATTTTGGTATGTTTTCTCCTTATTGTCATTCTCCTGGATAAAATTACTGATTCTGTCTATGATTTGCTCTTTCACCTATTCATTCTTTAGGATTAGATTATTCAATTTCCAATTACCTTTTGGTTTATTTTCTCCTGGCCTTATATTGTATTTGATTTTTATTGCATCATGATCTGAAAAGGATGCATTTACTATTTCTGCCTTTCTGCATTTGATTTTGAGGTTTTTATGCCCCAATGGTCAAATTTGTATAAGTTCCATGGACCACTGAGAAAAAAGTAAACTCCCTACTGTCTCCATTCAATTTTCTCCAAAGATCTATCATACCTAACTTTTCTAACAATTGGTTTACCTCCCTAGTTTCTTTCTTATTTATTTTGTGGTTTGATTTATCTAGTCCCAAGAGAGCAAGGTTGAGATCCCCCACTAGTATAGTTTGGCTGTCTATTTCTTCTTGCATCTCTCTTAATTTCTCCCCTAGGAATTTGGATGCTATTGCACTTGGGGCATATATATTTAGTATAGATATTGCTACATTATCTATGGTACCCTTTAATAAAATATAGTTTCCTTCCTTATCTCTTGATTAGATCTATCTTGGCTTTTACTTGATCTGAGATAAGGATTGCTACCCCTGCTTTTTTTTGTTCACCTGAAGCATAATATTTTCTGCTCCAGTCTTTTACCTTCATCCTATATGTGTCACTATGTTTTAGATGTGTTTCTTGTAGACAACATATTGTGGGATTCTGGTTTTTAATCCAGTCTGATATCCGCTTCCGCTTTATGGGAGAGTTCATTCCATTCACATTCACAGTTAGAATAACTAATTCTTTATTTCCTGCCATCTTATTTACCCAAGTTATGTTTTTCCCTTTCCTTTCCCCTTTCTCCCTTCCCCCCTCCTTAGTATTTTCCTTTTGATGACCCCCTCCCCCAAACAAGCCTTCTCCCTTTAGATCCCCTCCCCCTTTTTTTACTCCTTTCCCCTGATTCTTCTATTTTCCCTTCTATTAGTTTATCCCTTTCATTTCCTCCTTTCCCTCCCACTTCCCTCTAGCACAGGACAAGTTTCTATGGGAAATCAAGTGTCTGATATACACTTTTAGAGCCCAATCTGATGAGAGTAAGATTTACACAATGCTCATCTCCCTCCCTTCTTTCTCTCAATTATATTAGGTTTTCTTTGACTCTTCATGAGATTTTACCTTATTTTTACCTCCTTTTTTAAAAAATCTTATTTTACCACATTTTCCCTCTTTCCCCCAGTATGATAGCCTTTCCCCTCTCTAGTTTTCTTTTTCATATTATCGAAGTAATATCTAATTATACCCCCAATCTATAAGTATCCCCCTAGTAGAAATAAAGTTCTCAAGAGTCCTTTCCTTTTTACCTTTTTTTTATGCTTCTCTTGAGTTCTGTGTTTGGAGGTCAAATTTTTTGTTCAGATCTGGTCTTTTAATTAGAAATAGGTGAAATTCACCTATATCATTGAATGACCATCTTCTTCCCTGGAGGATAATGGTCATTCTAGCTGGATAGGTTATTCTTGGCTGTAATCCGAGTTCCTTTGCCTTTCGGAATATCTGGTTCCAGGTCCTTGGATCCTTCAATGTGGACGCTGACAGATCGTGTATGATTCTAATTATAGATCCTCGGTATTTGAATTGTTTCTTTCTTGCTGCTAGCAGAATCTTTTCCTTGGTGCGATAGTCCTGAAATTTAGCCATGATATTCCTTGGGGTTTTAATTTTCGGGTCTCTTTCACGAGATGATCAGTGAATTCTTTCAATGGTGATTTTGCCTTCTGATTCTACAACCTCAGGGCAGTTTTCTTTCAGGATTTCCTGGAAGATAAGTGTTTAGATTCTTTCTTTCATCATGGCTTTCAGGAAGTCCAATAATCCTTAGATTGTCTCTCCTGGATCTGTTTTCTAAGTCAGTTGTTTTTCCTAGGAGATATTTCATATTTTCTTCTATTTTTTCATTTTTTTTGTTTTTGTTTGACTGATTCTTGAAGTCTTATTGAGTCATTCACTTGCATTTGTTCAATTCTTATTTTTAAAGTGTTGTTTTCTTCAGTTACCTTTTTTAGCTCCTTTTGTAACTGGCCAATTTGTTCATTGCACTCTTTTTCACTTCACTGTTTTCATTTTTCAGTGCATTATTGTCTATTTCCAATTCATCAATTTTGTCTTTCAACAAATTGGTGTCTTTTTCATATTTCTTTTGCAGGGTATTTTATCCTTCTTGCACTGATCTGAGTTTATTTTCCCATTTATCATCCAGCTGTTTTTTGAGATTCTTTATGCAATCTTCCAGAAAGGCTTTTTGAAAAGGGGACCAGGATATATCTCCCTTGATGGCTTCCTCTCGATTTACTTTGTCTACAGGAACCTCAGGATCTGGGGTCTCCCTTTCTTTTTCTCCATAAAAGCTGTCTATGGTAAGAGCTCTCTTCTGCTTCTTACTCATTATTTATTTATTTTAAAACCTTGGGGTCTGTGCAAAGCAGAGAAGGGGCAGCTAGCTGTGGTAGTTTGCCTTGGGGCAATTCCGGTAATTAACTTCTGGTGCTGACTGGTTGTGCTAGGACCTTGTGTTTTCAATGGGTTACAAACTGCCTTTTACAAAAGGCAGATCTGGCAGAGCACCTGCCTGCAATCAGGGCAGAGTGTCCCCAGTGCCTCAGAAACTCTCACCAGCTGTTTTGAGTTTCTGCCACGCTGAGCCTCGCCCAGTTTCCTATCTCTCCAGGACTCAGGGCAAACTGCTTGCTCTCACTTCTCGCCCCCTCTTCCCGACAGAAACAGTCCTTTATGAAGTTCTTCAAAGGTAACTTCAGCAAGCAGAATTTCTTAGTCCAAATATTTCTGGGTTCGTTGACTTGAAGGTTAGTTCAGAGGCTTATTTTACTGTTGACTTGAGAGAAGGTTGGTGGAGGACACAGAGAGTTGCTCACACTGCCATCTTGGCTCCAAATCTAATTTCTTTTCTACAAAATCCTTCAAATATTTTTAACAGCTAAAGTTGCTGTTGTTGTGGAGTTCTGTTTGACCCTTTGTGACCCTCTGGACTATATCACTCCAAGCCCACTCTCCTCTACGTTCTGTCAAACTCTATCCAAGAACATGTTCCTTGTTTCTATGAAACCATCCATCCATCCCTTTTACCTTCAATATTTCCCACCATTAGGTTCTTTTTCAACAAGTCCCATCTTCGCATTAAGTGGCCAAAGCAGAGTTTCAGCTTCCATATTTGACCTTTTGATGATCAGACTGAATTAATTTAAGTATTGATTGATTTTATCTCCTTGTTGTGCAAGGGACTCTCAAAGTCATCTCCAGCACCAAAATTCAAAAGCATCATTATGTGGCACTTAGCTTTCTTCATAATCCAACATCACAGCCGTAATTTGCTACTTGAAAAAAAAAATCTTTGAATACTGACCTTTGTCAGTAAATTGCCATCTATACTTTTTAGTATGCTGTCCTGACTTGCCATAGCCTTCCTTCCAAAGAGGAAGCATCTTTCAAGTTCATGGCTGCAATCACCTTCTTCAATCATCTTTGAACCTGAGATTATAAAATCTGACATTTTTTCCATTTCTTCTATGATTTGCTAGGAAGTGATGGGACTTGCTGCCAAGATCTTAGGTAGTGATGTGCTTTTTTTGTTTGTTTTGGTATTTTTTATGTTAAGTTTCAAGCCAGCTTTTATACTCTCCTACTTCACTCTGATCATGAGACTTCTTAATTCTTCTTCACTTTGAGTTTTGTCTAAAATCAACTCTTCTTAATGCTTAATTTAGAAAGGCATGTTTGGTGAAGGGGAAAAACCTGAGTTTTTAAGATGCAGGCTTTTTTCATATATTCATTGTTAAACCTTAGCTTTCTGCCATTGGAGTGGTATCTACACATCTGTGATCATTGATATTTCTCCTGGTAACCAGATTTTGATTCATCCAGACCACTTCTAAATCACATCTTCTCTAAACAAAACATCTACAATTCAGTCCTATGACTTCATATGAGTTCTGAGCCATTCCATTTTCCATTTCTGAGTGTAGTTATGTAATTACTCTGGATATAGGAGAACTTTTTATTACTAGGTCTGTTTCCTCATTTATAAAATATAGTAATTTAATCAGAAAAACTCTGAGATTTCTTACTGCTGTAAATTTATCATACTACTATTGATCTTCCCACCCTCATATAATGAGACTTACTATATCTATAACATAATTTTTCTTTCTCTAGAGACATTGTACCTGCAATTTATATGACAGCCACCAGATGGTATTAGTGTCCTATGAGGTCATTTGGCCAAGAGGTAACATGATAGAAACTGAAAAGTTCAGGAATTCATATGAAAATGATTATATTTAAGTACTAAATTTAATAATTATTCTAAAAGAGCTTAATATAAATTAAAAGCACTCACCTAAGGAATTGTATTTAAAACACTAGCACAGTTAATTGGATTGGATTTGACCACTTCTGAAGTCCCATGAATCATTGTGATTCTCTTGATTCTGACAGTTGCAGTTTTATCTAAAATCAGCTGTCCTTAGCACTTAATTTACAGAGGCATATTGTGATAGAAGGAAGACCTGAGTTTTCATTCTGACTTTTAAGCAAGCAATTTAACCTCTAAATTTCATTTTCCTCAACCATAACTACCAATAAAAACACCTATCTTACTTGCATTACAGAGATGTTGGGATGATCCAGTGAGAAAATTCACTGCACTGTATAAATATTATCATTTGTTTAGCCAGCTCAAACTGTTTCTTGCTTGCTTTCAGCTAGCTATATCTTGGATTTAAGATTTCTATTTGCTTTTGTTGATACCTGGGACCCTGTTCACAATTTCATTAAGTATCTTTCTGCAAGATACTACCTTTTGACTCTTTGAGACCTTGAGAGTCAGAATTTGGAATGAATCTATCTGGTTTAGACATCTTGAGAATGTTGGAACTCTTAACTGCTATATTGAATGCTTTATATTTCTAGGTTTTGTCTAGCCTCATCTCTGAAGCTGTCAGAGATAAGCTCTTTCTGCCTTTGTTCCCTATTTAGCTGAATTGAAATATACCATAAAAATATTAGCCAACAGCTCTTCCCATTTTTCTTAAACTATTAAGCCTTCCTACTCATGTGTCTTCTTACTCCTCACCTGCTGTTACAAATTCTGTGATAATATAGACATCTACAATATATAGCTTTGTTTTACTATTTCTCCTGATTGTCATAATGGTTCCTGGCAAGTTCCCAAATTAACTTACATTTAGGGAGACTCTTTAGTCCTTTACGGACAAAACATTTTCTCTTTGCAAGCAGCATAAATATAACTGAACTTATTTTTTCCTTTTTTGATTATCCAGCACAAAACAGATGCTTCAAAAGTTCACAGGTTCTAGAACTTTCTATAGTAGAATCACAGAAATCCCTATCAGGGTTAGTTATGTCTATTAATTTGGGGGACCATGTGGCTAGTGACTTCCCTTCAAATCCCAACAGTCTATGTGAATTTGCACAAGTCTTTATTTTTCTGAGTTTCAGTTTCCTCACTACATATTATATAGTATAAAAGTTGTATTTAACAACTTGTAAGATCCCTTTGAGCTCTAAATCTATGGTTTTATGATCCCAGCTGTCAAGAATATCGGCATGACAGTTTCTTATGTCACCTTGATGGACAGATGAGAAAATTAAATTCATTATTGTAATATAAGAAAAAAATAGTCACTATGAGATAGAACTTCATATTAGGAATTGAGTTCCATTTTAATATACAGATGGTATAGGGTGAAAGAAAAGGAGAAAGTAAAAAAAAAGTACTATTCCTTTTTCAGTCAGTCCTTTGCAACATTCATTTATTATAACGGATTTATTGAGCTAGTCTAAGAATTAAAACATTTAATAAGTTGTACAATCATTTTCCATAGAAAAAGTTGTAAATGGCCTCACTTTCATGGTCCAGTGCTATCTTGTGCAATAATTTTCCATGTTTGATTAAAATATTGTTTTAAAATATTTTCTTGTCGGCATTAGTAATAATGTTGTTTTCAATAGCAGTAACATTAGTAATATCATTTTCATAATAATCATTACTAAACAATACTAACAATCAGGCTTCCATATTGAATGAATTTATGATATTCTGTTTTGAGGGAAAAGACCATGAGTTTTATTTTAAACATGTAGAGTTTGAGATGCCAACAGGATAAATATTCAAAATGCCTATTAGTGTTGCTATGGCACTGAAGCAAGTCATTATTGGCAATGAGCTAAGGGCTACATTTATGCCCACAAATGACACTTGGGTAAAGTACAATTTTGAATATTTAAAGACTGCAAAGATATGTGATTTACAAGCACATAAAAATTCACGAGGTTTCTAAAATGCTAAGATTCTCCAACTGTGTTCTTTCTACTCAAAAGCCTGGACTTCTGGTGTTTCCTTATTTCCACTTATTATTCTTAGATGTTGTCCTAAATCCATCCTTCCCAATTTTGATAATTTGGTTTTGACCTCTTGTTTTTCTGACTTTGATTGTTTCTGCTTGACATCAGCAATATTTATATTTTTATCTTCAGCCTGGTAGTAATACTAATTCTTATTAATTCTATTGTAGTTAGCGAGAAATATCTGAAGCCTATCAATATGAAAGGTGAATTTTTTTGAATTTTGTTCATTCTGCCAAATTCTGGTTGTTGGAGAAAACAATTGACTCTCACTTTGTCTCTCTTCTCTTATGGAAGATGAAGCATTAAAGAATAGGGAATCTCTGGTGCACAGAAAAATGATAATCAGTTCTTTTCCATTATTTTCTCTTTATCACTAACTAGAGTAGGAAAGTTTATTTGGTCTTAGGTCAATGTAGAGCAAACAGCTTAGAAGAGTTATTGAATGTTATATTTATTTCAGAACACTCAGTTTTAGAATTATCCTTAAGGATTCTAGTTTAATTATATAGAAGGCATTAATAAAGAGTTTATAACTATATTTCCTATGTTTGATTGTTACTACTGCATGTCTCTTTATCAGAACTGTATATTTACTATGTGTTTCAGCCCAGTAGGTCTGCATTGAAGTCTATGAATATAGACCTCAGGTGAAATAACTTTTTTTGTTTTTTTCCTTTGTAGTAAGTTTATTTATTTTTAATACACATGTGAAATAAGTCTTGGCCCATAATAGACTTGATGTATTGCAGTCTCATTAACATTTTCAAGTGGAAAGATTTAAGCTATGACGTAACAGCTAAACAGAATAGGTCAGAATAGGAATTTAACATGCACAGATCTTGAAGACCAATCTGAAATGAAATTCAGACTATTCTGACACTTTTCAATTCTAAGATCAACTAATTATTCATCTTAAGCATGGACACCTAACATATGTATTGATAAATTAACTCTATCTATTACTCATACAAATGCATGTCATAGGGTAACTGATGTTCTTTATCATTTTTTTGTATGAGTTAATAGTTTAATCTTTGTGAATGACTATTAAACTCACTGAAGAGCTTTTGTAGTTTTCTGGGACTTGTCATAGGTAAACACATCTGGTGAATGTATGTCCTTTTATGCCTCATCTAATATCAGTGACAGCAAGTATCATTGAATAAAGTTGTCTTTGTGATTGAATCTCTGGAAGAATCTTACATGATCCCAACATACTTATGGGGAAATGTTTTAATGGAGAACTTTTAAGACTGAGTTTTGTTCATTCTGCTAAGAAAAAGATTTATTTTAAAAATTAAATGTGTTCACGTATGTATGTATCACGATTTTGTATTTTCTATACCTTTTATCAATTGTGTAACAATATCTGATTTGATGTGAAAAATCATTTGTGAATATTTGTCTTTTTTCTTTTCTCATATTTTCATGAAGAATGGCTCCCAACAAAAAATAATATTAACTATTGGAGGGGATGTAGGAAAACTAGTACGCTTAACATTGTTTATGAAGTCATGAACTGATCTAACCATTCTGGAGTTTTTGGGACTATTCCCAAAGAGCTATCAAACTGTGCATCCATTTGACCCAGCAGTGTTTCTATTGGGCCTATATCCCAAAGTGATCTTAAAGGAGGGGAAGGGACCCACATGTGCAAAAATATTTGTGACAGCCCTTTTTGTAGGGCTAAAAACTGGAAATTGAGTGGATGGGATACCCATCAATTGGAGAATGACTCAATAAATTATGGTATATGAATGTTCTGTAAGAAATGACCAACAGGATAATTTCAGAAAGTCCTGAAGAGACTTAAATGAACTGATGCTGAGTGAAGTGAGTAGAACCAATAACATTTTACACAGCAACAACAAATTATGTGATGATCAATTGTGATGGACTTGGGTCTTTCAAGTCAATTCCAATAAACTTGTGATAGAGAGAGCCATATAAATCCAGAAAGAGGACTATGGGGGCTGAATGTGTATCACAGCACAGTATTTTCACCTTTTTATTGTTGTTTGCTTGCTTTTTTTCTTTCACATTTTTGTCCTTTTTGATCTGATTTTTCTTTTGCAGCATAATAAATGTAGAAATGTGTTTAGAAGAATTACACATGTTTAACCTATATTGTATTATTTGCTATCTAGAGGAGGGGAGTAGGGTAGCAAGGGAGAAAAATTTGAAACTAAATACAAAATCCAAGGGTGGAATGTTAAAAACTATTATTACATGTATTTTGAAAATAAAAAGCTAGTATTAAAATATAAGTATATACACACATATATACATACATACATATGCACAAACACACATAAGAATGGTTCCCTAGTACCATTTATTTTCATCTAGGGTATAATTGATAACTGTGTAGACTTAGTGACTCAGGGACAACAGTAAATACTATGATCTAACTGAAATAAAAGATTCATCCTCAAAATCTACAGAAGAGACAGATTAGTTCATATTTTATTGAAATAATAGTAGGGAGCCATTCTTGGTCTTTGAGAAGAAGAATGACATGGCTAGTTGTGTTTCAAGGATATTAATGTGGTAGTTCTGGGATTGAAAAGAAGAGATAAGATACAAAAAAAGCATTTAGAATTATGCCAGGCAGAATGTAATAAGAATACTTGTGGTATCAGTAGAGAAAAGTAGCTGAATGTGAGATTTTTTTTTATTTGCATAACATATGTGTGGGTAATTCTTCAACAATAACCCTTACATAGCTTTCTGTTACAAATTTTCCCCCCAACTCCCCACCCCTCCCCTAGATGGCAGGATATCCACTACATGTTAATTATGTTAAAATATTGGCAAATCGAATATATGTATACATATTTCCAAACTTATCATTGTTGTGCAAGAAAAATCTTATCTACACAAACGATATATCAGATAAAGGAAACACAATGTAAGCACTCTTTATATCCAGATCATGAACCCATTTAGATCTTATCTTGGTATGTGGTGTTAGATGTGGGTCAAGCCCTAATTTCTTCCACACTAGTTTCCAGTTTTCCCAGCAGTTTTTGTCAAATAGTGAATACTTATCCCAAAAGCTGGGGTC
>JAJPUD010030403.1:0-13199 GCA_023553655.1 Myrmecobius fasciatus | reverse complement strand
CTCAGAGTTGTCTTAATTTGCATTTCTCTGATCAATAGTGATTTGGAGCAACTTTTCATATGACTAGAGATGGTTTTAATTTCATCATCTGAAAATTGTTTGTTCATATCCCTTGACCACTTATCTATTGAAGAGTGGCTTGAATTCTTATATATATGAGACAATTCTCTATATATTTTAGAAATGAGGCCTTTATCAGAACCATTAAATGTAAAGATGATTTCCCAATTTGATGCTTCCCTCCTAATCTTGTCTGCATTTGTTTTGTTTGTACAGAAACTTTTTAACTTAATATAGTCAAAATTATCCATCTGGTGTTCAATTAGGAGTTCCACGTCTTCTTTGGACATAGATTTGTTCCACCTCCACAGGTCTGAGAGATAAACTATATTACGTTCCTCTAACTTGCTTACAAAGTCCCTCTTTATATCTAGATCATGAACCCATTTAGATCTTATCTTGGTATGTGGTGTTAGGTATGGGTCAAGCCCTAATTTCTTCCACACTAGTTTCCAATTTTCCCAGCAGTTTTTGCCAAATAGAGAGTATTTATCCCAAAAGCTGTGGTCTTTGGGTTTATCGAACACTAGATTGTTAAGGTTAATGTCTACGTTGTCCTGATAACCTATCCTGTGCCACTGATCCACTGCTCTATTTCTTATCCAGTACCAAACGGTTTTGATGACCGCTGCTTTATAATATAGTTTTAGATCTGGTACAGCAATGCCACCTTCATCTGCCTTTTTTTCCATTAATCCCCTTGAAATCCTTGACCTTTTGTTCTTCCAAATGAACTTTGCTACTATTTTTTCTAGATCTGTAAAATAATTTCTTGGGAGTTTGATTGGTATGGCACTAAATAAGTAGATTAGTTTGGGTAGTATTGTCATTTTTATTATGTTCGCTCTGCCTACCCATGAGCACTTAATATTTTTCCAATTGATTAGGTCTGATTTTATTTGTGTGGAAAGTGTTTTGTAATTTAGTTCATATAGTTTCTGACTTTTCCTTGGCAGATAGATTCCCAAATATTTTATCCTATGATCTGCTATTTGGAATGGAATTTCTTTTTGTATCTCCTGCTGCTGAACTTTGTTGGTAATATATAAAAATGCTGATGATTTATGTGGATTAATTTTGAATCCTGCAACTTTGCTAAAGTTGTGAATTGTTTCTAGTAGTTTTTTAGTTGAGTCTCTAGGGTTCTCTAAGTATACCATCATGTCATCTGCAAAGAGTGATAATTTGGTTTCTTCATTACCTACTCTGATTCCTTTTATCTCTTTTTCTTCTCTTATTGCTAAAGCTAACATTTCTAATACAATATTAAATAGTAATGGTGACTGTGGGCAGCCTTGTTTCACTCCTGATCTTATTGGGAATGGTTTTAGTTTGTCTCCATTACATATGATGCTTGCTGATGGTGTTAAATAGATGCTACTGATCGTTTTAAGGAAAAGCCCATTTATTCCTATACTCTCTAGTGTTTTTAATAGGAAAGGGTGTTGGATTTTGTCAAAGGCTATTTCTGCATCTATTGAGATAATCATATGGTTTTTGTTAATTTGGTTATTAATATAATTAATTATGCTGATAGTTTTCCTAATATTGAACCAGCCCCATTGATTAGATCTATCTTGGCTTTTACTTGATCTGAGATAAGGATTGCTACCCCTGCTTTTTTTTGTTCACCTGAAGCATAATAGGTCCTGCTCCAGCCTTTTACCTTCATCCTATATGTGTCACTATGTTTTAGATGTGTTTCTTGTAGACAACATATTGTGGGATTCTGGTTTTTAATCCAGTCTGATATCTGCTTCCGCTTTATGGGAGAGTTCATCCCATTCACATTCACAGATAGAATAACTAATTCTTTATTTCCTGACATCTTATTTACCCAAGTTATGTTTTCCCCTTTCCTTTCCCCTTTCTACCTTCCCCCCACCTCAGTACTTTGCTTTTGATGACCCCTCCCCCAAACAATACTCTACCCTTTAGATCCCCTCCCCCTGTTTTTACTCCTTTCCCCTGATTCTTCTATTTTCCCTTCTATTAGTTTGTCCCTTACTTTTCCTCCTTTCCCTCCCACTTCCCTCTAGCAACAGACAAGTTTCTATGTGAAATCAAATGTCTGATATACACTTTTAGAGCCCAACATGATGAGAGTAAGATTTACACTGTGCTCGTCTCCCTCCCCTCTTTCTCTCAATTATATTAGGTTTTCTTTGCCTCTTCAAGTGATTTTTACCTTGTTTTTACCTCCTTTTTTTTAGATCGTATTTTACCACTTTTTCCCTCTTTTCCCCAGTATGACAACCTTTCCCCCTCTAGTTCTCTTTTTCATATTATCAAAGTAATATTTAGTTAATTATACCCCCAATCTTTGAGTATCCCCCTAGTAAAAATAAAGTTCTCAAGAGTCCTTTCCTTTTTACCTTTTTATGCATCTCTTGAGTTCTGTGTTTGGGTGTCGAATTTTATGTTCAGATCCGGTCTTTTCATTAGAAATAGGTGAAATTCACCTATATCATTGAATGACCATCTTCTTCCCTGGAGGATAATGCTCATTCTAGCTGGATAGGTTATTCTTGGCTGTAATCCAAGTTCCTTTGCCCTTCGGAATATCTGGTTCCAAGCCCTTCGATCCTTCAGTGTGGAAGCTGACAGATCCTGACAGATTCTAATTATTGATCCTCGGTATTTGAATTGTTTCTTTCTAGCTGCTAGCAGGATCTGTTCATTGGTGCTATAGTCCTGAAATTTAGCCACGATATTCCTTGGGGTTTTAATTTTGGGGTCTCTTTCAGGAGGTGATCGGCGAATTCTTTCAATGGTGATTTTGCCCTTTGATTCTACAATCTCAGGGCAGTTTTCTTTCAGGATTTCCTGGAAGATAGTGTTTAGATTCTTTTTTTGATCATGGCTTTCAGGAAGTCCAATAATCCTTAGATTGTCTCTCCTAGATCTATTTTCTAAGTCAGTTGTTTTTCCTAGGAGATATTTCATATTTTCTTCTAATTTTTCATTTTTTTTGTTTTTGTTTGACTGATTCTTCAAGTCTTAGTGAGTCATTCACTTGCATTTGTTCAATTCTTATTTTTAAAGTGTTGTTTTCTTCAGTTACCTTTTTAAGTTCCTTTTGTAACTGGCCAATTTGTTCACTGCACTCTTTTTCTACTTCACTAATTTTATTTTTTAATAAATTGGTGTCTTTTTCATATCTCTTTTGCAGAGCATCATATCCTTCTTGCAAGATACTGTATCCTTCTTGCACTGATTTCAGTTTATTTTCCCATTTATACTCCAGCTCTCTTTTGAGGTTCTTTATGCAGTCTTCCAGAAAGGCCTTTTGAAATGGGGACCAGTGATGGTCCTTGCTGTTTTTTTCCGGATTTTTGTCTAAAGAAACCTCTGTATCTGAGGTCGTTTCTTTGCCTTGATAAAAGCTGTCTATGGTGAGAGCTTTCTTTTGCTTCTTCATCATTTTTTTTTTTTTAGACAGAGTGGATATCTCTTTAAGGTAGGGGAAAAAAAAACCTCGGCTGAAGACGCTTTGCCCTGGGGCACTTTGGCGAGTTGACTTAAGGTGCTGGGCCGGTGGGGGCTAGGACTAAGTCCGAATTACTCCTTAAACAAGGCAAGTCTGCCAGAACACCTGTCCCCAATCAGGGCAGAGTGTCCCGAGTGCCTCAGATAAACTCCAGGTGTTTGGAATTTGGAGTTTGGAGTTTGGAATTTCTTCCACGATGAGCTGAGCTGAGTCCCACCCTCACTTCCAGCCTGCACAGGGGTCGTCTATTTATCTCTCTGTCGGAGTCCGACTAACCTGATATGAAGTTCTCCAAAGAGCCCTGCCCAAATATTTCTGAGTTCGTTGACTTGAAGGTCAGTTCAGAGGCTTATTTTATTGTTGATTTGAGAGAAGATCGGAGGAGAGGCAGAAAGTCACCTTTTCACTCTGCCATTTTGGCTCCGCCCCTATTAAAGCTTTTTATATGCAAAACATATGCATAGGTAATTTTTCAACATTGACCCTTGTAAAGGTTTCTGGTTTTTTTCTTTTTTTCCTGCTACTCTTTTTTCCACCCCCTCCCGTAGATGTCAGGAAGTCTAATACATCTTAATTAAGTTAAAATATTTGAATATGTGTATACATATTTATATAGTTATCTTACTTTGCAGGAAAAAAAAAAACCCTGAGAAGGAAAACATAATGCAAGCTAACATCAATAGAGAGTGTGAAAATGGTCTGCTTGTGGTCCAGACTCAGATCCCATAGGCCTCTCCCTGGGTGTATATGGCTTTCTTCATCACTGAACAACCGGAACTGGTTTGAAACATCTCATAATTGAAGAGAACCATGTCCTTCAGAATGGATCATCACATAGTCTTATTGTTGCTGTGTACAATGATCTCCTGGTTCTGCTGATTTCACTCAGCATCACTTCATGCAAGTCTCTCCAGGCCTCTCTGAAATCGTCCTGCTTGTCGTTTCTTACAGAACAATAATATTCCATAACATTCATATACCATAATTTATTCAGCCACTCTCCAATTGATGGGCATCCATTCAGCTTCCAGTTTGCAGCCACTACAAAAAGGGCTGCCACAAACATTCTTGCACATGTGGGGCCCTTTCCCTCCTCTAAGATCTCTTTGAGATATAACCCCAATAGAAACACTGCTGGGTCAAAGGGCATGCATAGTTTGATAACTCTTTGAGCATAATACCAAATTGCTCTCCAGAATGGTTGGAATAGTTCACAGTTCCACCACTAATGTATCAGTGTCCCAGTTTTCCCACATCCCCTCCAACATTCATCATTATCATTTCCTATCATCTTAGCCAATCTGACAGGTATGTAGTGGTATCTCTCAGTTGTCTTAATTTGCATTTCTCTGATCAATAGTGATTTGGAGCACCTTTTCATATGACTAGAAATGGTTTTAATTTCATCATCTGAAAATTATTCATATCCTTTGACCATTTATCTATTGGAGAGTGGCTTGAATTCTTCTAAATATGAGACAATTCTCTATATATTTTAGAAATAAGGCCTTTATCAGAACCCTTAAATGTAAAGATGATTTCTCAACTTATTGGTTCTCTCTTAGTCTTGTCTGCATTTGTTTTATTTGTACAAAAACCTTTAAACTTAATATAATCAAAATTGTCCATCTGGTGTTCAATTAAGAGTTCCAGTTCCTCTTTGGACATAAATTTATTCCATCTCCACAGATCTGAGAGGTAAATGATCCTATGTTCCTCTAATTTGATTACAATATCACTCTTTATATCCAGATCATGAACCCATTTAGATCTTATCTTGGTATGTGGTGTTAGGTGTGGGTCAAGCCCTAATTTCTTCCACACTAGTTTCCAGTTTTCCCAGCAGTTTTTGTCAAATAGTGAATACTTATCCCAAAACCTGGGGTCTTTGGGTTTATCAAACACTGGATTGCTATACTTATTGCCTGGTTGGTCCTGTGATCCTATCTTATGCCACTGATAGACTGCTCTATTTCTCAGCCTATACCAAATGGTTTTGATGACTACTGCTTTATAATATAGTTTTAGATCTGGTATGGCTACGCCACCTTCATCAGCCTTTTTTTCCATTAATTCCCTTGAAATTCTTGGCTTTTTGTTCTACCAGATTAACTTTGCTACTATTTTTCCTAGATCTCTAAAATAATTTCTTGGAGTTTGATTGGTATGGCGCTAAATAAGTAGATTAAATAGAATTGTCATTTTTATCATAATTGGTCAGCCTACCCATGAGCACTTGATATTTTTCCAACTGATTAAGTCTGACTTTATTTGTGTGGAAAGAGTTTTCTAATTTAGTTTGTATACTTCCTGACTTTCCCTTGGCAGAGAGATCCCCAAATATTTTATACTACTGAGTTATTTTTAATTGAATTTCTTTTTGTATGTCTTGCTGCTGAACTTTGTTGGTAATATATAAAAATGCTGCTGATTTATGTGGATTTATTTTGTATCCTGCAGCTTTGCTAAAGTTGTGAATTGTTTCCAGTAGTTTTTTAGTTGAGTCTCTAGATTTCTCTAAGTATACCATCATATCTTCTGCAAAGAGTGATAATTTTGTTGCTTCGTGACCTACTCTAATTCCTTTAATCTCTTTTTCTTCTCTTATGGCCAAAGCTAACATTTCCAAGACAATATTAAATGATAATGGTGACAGTGGGCAGCTTTGTTTCACTCCTGATATTACTGGGAATGGTTTTAGTTTGTTGCCATTGCAAATGATGCTTGCTGATGGTTTTAAATAGTTGCTACTGATCATTTTAAGGAAAAGCCCATTTATTCCTATACTCTCTAGTGTTTTTAATAGGAATGGGTATTGGATTTTATCACATGCTTCTTCTGCATCTATTGAGATAATCATATGATTATTGTTAGTTTGGTTATTAATATAATTGATTATGCTGATAGTTTTTCTAATATTGAACTAGCCCTGCATTCCTGGTATAAATCCTACTTGGTCATAGTGTACTATCCTGGGGATGACTTTCTGTAATCTCCCTGCTAATATCTTGTTTAAGATTTTTGCATCAATATCCATTAAGGAAATTGGTCTATAGTTTTCTTTCTCTCTTTTCACCCTACCTGGTTTAGCTATCAGCACTATACCTGTATTATACAAGGAATTTGGTAGTACACCTTCTTTCCCTATTATTTCAAATAGTTTATATAGTTTTGGAATTAATTGTTCTTTGAATGTTTAGTAGAATTCACGTGTAAATCCATTGGGCCCTGGAGATTTTTTCTTAGGGAGTTGATTAATGGCTTGTTCTATTTCTTTCTCTAAAATGAGGCTATTTAAAGAATTTATTTCCTCTTCTGTTAAACTGGGAAGTCTATATTTTTGTAAATATTCCTTCATTTTATTTAGATTATCAATTTTTTTTGCATAAAGTTGGGCAAAGTAACTCCTCATTATTGCTCTAATTTCCTCTTCATTGGTGAAAAGTTCTCCCTTTTCATTTTTGAGACTAACAATTTGATTTTCTTCTTTCCTTTTTCTAATCAAATTAACTAAAGGGTTATCTATTTTGTTGGGTTTTTTTCATAAAACCAACTCTTAGTTTTATTTATTAATTCAATACTTTTCTTATTTTCAATTTTAGTAATTTCCCCTTTTATTTTCAGATTTTCCAATTTGGTATTTAATGGAGGGTTTTTAATTTGTTCTTTTTCTAGCTTTTTTAATTGTAAGCCCAAATCACTGATCTTCTCTTTCTCTGTTTTATGGAAGTAAGTATCTAGAGATATAAAATTGCACCTTGTAACTACTTTGGCCGTATCTCACAAATTTTGGTATGTTGTCTCATTATTGTCATTCTCTTGGATGAAATTGATTGTGTCTATGACTTGCTGTATCACGCATTCATTCTTTAGGATTAGATTATTTAATTTCCAATTAATGTTTGGTTTATTTTCTCCTGGCCTTATATTGCATGTGATTTTTGTTGCATCATGGTCTGAAAAAAATGCATTTACTATTTCTGCCTTTCTGCATTTGATTTTGAGGATTTTATGCCATAATACATGGTCAGTTTTTGTATATGTTCCATGGACTGCTGAGAAAAAAGTAAACTCCCTACTGTCTCCATTCAATTTTCTCCAAAGATCTATCATACCAACTTTTCTAACATTTTCTTTATCTCCCTAACTTCTTTCTTATTTATTCTGTGGTTTGATTTATTTAATTCTGAGAGAGCAAGTTTGAGATCTCCCACTGTATAGTTTTGCTATCTATTTCTCTTGCATCTCCATTAACTTCTCCTCTAGGAATTTGGATGTTCTACCACTTGGTGCATATATTTTGAGTATTCACAACACTTCATTATCTATGGTGCCCTTTAGCAAAATATAGTTTCCTTCCTTATCTATTTTAATTAGATCTATCTTTGCTTTTACTTGATCTGAGATCAGGATTCCTACCCCTGATTTTTTTGTTCACCTGAAGCATAATAGATTCTGCTCCAGCCCTTTACCTTCACTCTTTATGTATTTCTATGCTTTAGATGTGTTTCTTGTAAACAAAATATTGTTGGATTCTGGCTTTTAATCCAGTCTGCTATCCACTTCCACTTTATGGGAGAGTTCATTTTATTCACATTCACAGTTAAAATGACTAATTCTGTATTTCCTGACATCTTGTTTGTCCAAAGTTTTGTTTTTCTCTTTCCTTTCCCCTTTCTCCCTTCCCTCCTCACCTGTATTTTGCTTTTGATGACCACTTCCCTCAAACTGTCCTCCCCCCTTTAGAGTCCCTCTTCCTTTTTTAGACCTTTCCCCTAATTCTTCTGTTTTCCCTTCTGTTAGTCTTTCCCTGTCTTTTCCTCCTTTCTCCCAATTTTCTATAAGGAGGGACAAGTTTCTTTGTGAAACTGAATGTGTCTATTATGCTCTTTTAGAGCCCAATCTAATGAGAGTAAAATTCACACAATGCTCATACCCCTTCCTTCTTTCCTGTAATTATATTAGGTTTTCTTTGCCACTTTATGAGATTTTACCATATTTTACCTCTTTTTTTTACCTTATTTTATCTCCTTTTCCCTCTTTTTCTAGTGTGGTACCCCTTCCACCTCTAATTTATTATTCATATTATCAAAGTAAAATCAAATTATACCCCCATTCTTTAAGTATACCCATAGTAGAAATGGAGTTCTCAAGAGTTCTTTACTTTTTACCTTTTTATGCTTCTTTTGAGTTCTTTGTTTGGAGGTCAAATTTTTTTGTTCAGATCTGGTATTTTCATTAGAAAGAGGTGAAATTCACCTATATCATTGAACGACCATCTTCTTCCCTAGAAGATAATGCTCATTCTAGCTGGATAACTTATTCTTGGCTGTAATTCAAGTTGCTTTCCCTTTGGGGAATCTAGTTCCATACCCTTTGATCCTTTAATGTGGAAGCTGACAAATCTTGGGTGATCCTAATAACTGTTCCTTGGTATTTGAATTGTTTCTTTCTAGCTGCTTGCCATATTTTTTCCTTGGTGCAATAGTCCTGAAATTTAGCCACGGTATTCCTTGGGGATTTAATTTTGGGGTCTCTTTCACGAGGTGATCAGTGAATTCTTTCAATGGTGATTTTGCCTTCTGATTCTAAAACATCAGGGCAGTTTTTTTCATGACTTCCTGGAAGATAGTTTCTAGGTTCTTTTTTTCATCATGACATTTAGAACGTCCAATTATTTTTAGATAGTTTCTCCTAGATCTATTTTGCAGGTCAGTTGTATTTCCTATGAATATTTCAAATTTTCTTCTATTTTTTTCATTTTTTTCTTTTTGTTTAAGTGATTCTTGAAGTCTTATTGATTCATGCACTTCCATTTGTTCAATTCTAATTTTTAATGTATTATTTTCTTCAGTTACCTTTTTAAGCTCCTTTTCTAATTGTCCAATTTGTTCATTGCATGCTTTTTCTATTTCACCAATTTTGTTTTTCAGTGAATTGGTGTCTTTTTCGTATCTCTTTTGTAGGATTCCTCACTATAGAAGTACTACGCTAGCTAATATTACTTAGTCCAAAGTTGCCAATAGGGTTTATTGTATTACAGTGGAAAATGAGATATCATTTTATACTTGTTCTGATCAATGGAATTTGCTAGGAAGGAGAAAGGCAGGGACCCAGAAGCATTACTTCCTTTTGATTTCTTGTATATGTGATAGGTAGTTAATTGGATGACAGAATGTCATAGTAAGGCTCAGAATAAGCCAGGTACGAAAATGTCTTGCATGAGAAATTGAGTCAAGAAGGTTCTTACCTTGGTCTTCCTAAGATTGCCCCTCCAAAACTATGCTCCAGGGATAGATATCCACTGATAGGGTTCATAGACATCATTTCCATTGAGTTGCTGACATTTTTCTTCAGAGATGGATTAGTGGCCTTATGAGAAGTCACACACTTTTAGCTGAAATCAAAACTTAGAAGTATATAAAATTAAAGTCCCACAAGATTCTGATTTAAATTAATTATATGTTAGGACAGCATGTGAATGCATAGAATACTCATTAACAGAGTTTTGATATATTCAAAATAGTTGTTGGAGGCAAAATTCACCTTGTGTGTGTGTGTGTGTGTGTGTGTGTGTGTCTAAAATATATCTAAGTAAATACATGGTAGGTTTGTAATCTTCTCCTTTTGTCCACTCTATATATAGGTTAAAGTAAGGGGAAGTACATTTGGCCACTTGAGGTGGACTTCAGAATATAGCTTACCAATATCAAAACCATGAAAAGTTCCAGAAAAAGCTTTAACCCACCAAATAAGTTGAAGAGATCAACTACCAAAGAAAATGATGGAGACTCAAGCTGCTTGAAAGTCGGCTAAGTTAGACAAGCAATGCAGAGACTACATTCTGGAGTTTTACATGAATACAGTGAAGACAGGTTTAAATATAAGTAAATAGATGGTTCAAAACTTTAGTCCATGCTCCTTATTAACTCATTATCTAAAAGCTCTCAAATGAAATTAACTTGTTATTTAAAATTTAACTCATGAAATTTCTCTTTTAGTGGGGAGAGACCCTCGCTCTTTAAAAAGCAGCACTAGAGTTTTACAACACTGTTAAGAAGACTGGTTCTTAGGAACTTCACAAAGATCTACTGTGCTTTTTTCCCTAAAGTAAGTAATTTACTATGATTGTTATTCTTTTCTTAATTTAAAACAAAAATACCTCATTAAATATTAACAGCTTTCAAAACTATTTGTCACATTCCATAACGTAAGTTTATGACCTAACAGCGTTTTTTTTAGGAGAAAATTTTGTGTGTTCAATGTCAAGTATTTAAAACATGAAACATATTACTAGTCAGATGACAATAATGCAGGGGGATGCATTTTAAAATTATGTTACAGGGAATATCATCTATCCTATCTCCTTAGCGTTTTTTTTTAATCCCAGCAGAGATATCCAGTATGGAATAATTAAAATCAATTAAAAATGTAATAATAGTTCATTTATATAATAAAGTGGCCAAGGAAGGAAGATACACTGAATGGCAGAAATGGGGCTTCAACCTATTCTATGGGGGGCAGCCATGCTGACTAGCAGTTTGTGCATGAATGGCTCTTCTTCATCCTGTTCTTCCCAAGCTTTTCTTCCCAGTCATTTCTACTGCTTTGCCTTAGTTCCATTTTGCCATTAATCCAGATTAATGTTACCTCCTCAACAACCTTCAGAAATAGCATCCTATCTAATCCTGACCTTCATTAAGGAGGCAGTCCTTGGTGACATCAGGTCCAATTGCCCATTGAAGAACCTTCCAGCAAAACCATACATGGAACAGCGGTGCACTGCTTCATGGAAAGAACAAAATGGACTCTTGTGCCATAATTTATATTGGAAAAACAGGGACAAAATTTGAGAAGTAGATACATTCGTCTCATTGGATTTCAAAAAAAAATGGAAAAAAAATTGCTTGACAATCGCTTTGAAAAGGAAGCTGAGGGGAACATCTTTTTATAAAGCTTTTTATTTACAAAACATATGCATAGGTAATTTTTCAACATTGACCCTTGCAAAACTTTCTGTAACAAATTTTTCCCTCCTACCCCCCACCACCTCCCCTAGATGGCAGGAAGAGTAATACATGTTAATTATGTTAAAATAGTTAACAGATCAAATATATATATACACACCCACACACAATTATTTTGCTGTACAGGAAAAAATATATGTAAGCAAACATCAATAGTGTGTAAATGCTATGTTGTGGTCCAGACTCAGATACCACAAGCCTCTTCCATGGGTGTATATGGCTTTTTTCATCACTGAACAACTGGAACTGCTTTGAAACATCTCATTATTGAAGAGAGCCATGTCCTTCAGTATTGATCATCATATA
The DNA here is from genome assembly GCA_023553655.1 of Myrmecobius fasciatus. Taxonomy (NCBI): domain Eukaryota; kingdom Metazoa; phylum Chordata; class Mammalia; order Dasyuromorphia; family Myrmecobiidae; genus Myrmecobius; species Myrmecobius fasciatus. The sequence continues at coordinate 1,316 of JAJPUD010030403.1, read as the reverse complement.
GTCTTATTGTTGCCGTGTACAATGATCTCCTGGTTCTGCTGATTTCGTTCAGCATCAGTTCATGTAAGTCTCTCCAGGCCTCTCTGAAATCATCTTGTTGGTCATTTCTTAGAGAACAATAATATTCCATAACATTCATATACCATAATTTATTCAGCCATTCTCCAATTGATGGGCATCCTGAGGTGAACATCTTAAACAGGATGTTGGACAATGGATCATGAAAGGAAACAGAAAAATTTGAAAACTCACCAGAACTGAGAAGCCAAAGACTGCCAGTGCCTGGTTCCCCTCGTCTGGTAATTGGACCTCATCTACCAGTGTGACACACAGACTCCACTTCATGAAATAAAATGTTTAATGAGGAAAAAGATAATTGCATTGCAATGAATGGCTAATGACTGACTTGCAAGAGCAAGTTGCACCTTGAAAATGCTGTTGGATTGCAATCCAGTGGGAGAAAGCAGAAAGAACAAAGGGAAAACGCCCAATAACCATGGACGTTCACAACTGCTGGGAAAGGGACTCCTTCCTTGGCAGTAGGGGAAATATTGTACCTTTCCAATGGATTTTCCTCCAGAATTGAGGTAATCAATGGAGGAGCTGTAATGCTTTCCATCTAGATGTTTCTCCAAGGTGATGGAGCCCAAATTACAGATAACTCAGACAGCCTGGAATACCTTAGATGCAGAAACAGAATCACAGGGAAGAGCTGCAAGCATATGTTAGTTGCTTACCTTCACATGAAGACTCTGGATGGCTGTAGAGTAAGATCATTTCATTGACACAAGAGAGGTGTTGTACACATTCCACTCAAAGTGCCCATGGATGGCGAAGGAAAAGAGAGTGAATGACTGCAATGGACTTCAAGCCCAAATTTGAAAGGGACAGCCATGCTGAAGAAAGATGCATACAGGAATGGCTCTTCTTTATCATGATGTTCACTTGTTCTACCAAAATTACTTTAGATGCAAGAACAGGATCTCAGAGGAAGAGCTGCAAGCAGATGTTGGTTGCTTACCTTCACATGAAGATATCCGATGGCCATAACATAAGATCATTGTGTTGACATATGAGAGACGTTGTACACGATTGACTTACAATGCTCATATATTTGGGAAAGGAAAACACAGTGAATGGCAGCAATGAAGCTTGAACTCAATTTGAAAGGGACAGCCATGCCTATTAAAGGTGCAAACAAGTATCACTCCTCATTATCATGATCTTCACAAGCTCTACCAAAAATACTTTAGATGCACAAACAGGATTTCAGAGGAAGAGCTCCAAGAAGAAGTGGGTTCCTCACCTTCACATGA
>JAJPUD010030401.1:0-13202 GCA_023553655.1 Myrmecobius fasciatus | reverse complement strand
TCATAGTGTACTATCCTGGGGATGACTTTCTGTAATCTCATTGCTAATATCTTATTTAAAATTTTTGCATCAATATTTATTAGGGCAATTGGTCTATAGTTTTCTTTCTCTGTTTTCATACTACCTGGTTTAGCTATCAGCACCATATAGGTCTCGTAGAAGGATTCTGGCAGTATACCTTCTGTCCCTATTTTCTCAAATAGTTTGTGTAGTATTGGAATTAATTGTTCTTTGAACATTTGGTAGAATTCACATGTAAATCCATCTGGCCCTGGAGATTTTTTCTGAGGGAGTTGGTTAATAGCTTGTTCTATTTCTTTTTCTGATATGGGGCTATTTAAATAATTTATATCCTCTTCTGTTAACCTGGGCAATCTATATTTTTGTAGATATTCCTCCATTTCATTTAGATTATCAAACTTACCGGAATAAAGTTGGGCAAAGTAACTCCTAATTATTTCTCTAATTTCCTCTTCATTGGAGGAAAGTTCTCCCTTATCATTCTTGAGACTAACAATTTGATTTTCCTCTTTCCTTTTTCTTATCAAATTAACTAAAGGCTTATCTATTTTGTTAGTTTTTTCATAGAACCAACTCTTAGTTTTATTTATTAATTCAATAATTTTTTTATTTTCAATTTTATTAATTTCTCCTTTTACTTTTAGAATTTCCAATTTGATATTTAATTGAGGGTTTTTAATTTGTTCTTTTTCTAGTTTTTTTTAATAATAAGCCCAATTTGTTGATCTTTTCTTTCTCTATTTTGTGCAAGTAAGCATCTAGAGATATAAAATTTCCCCTCATAACCGCTTTGGCCGTATCCCAAAAATTTTTGTATGTTGTCTCCTTATTGTCATTCTCCTGGATGAAATTACTGATTGGGTCTATGATTTGGTCTTTCACCCATTCATTCTTCAGGATTAGATTATTTAATTTCCAATTAACTTTTGGTTTATTTTCTCCTGGCCTTATATTGCATGTGATTTTTATTGCATCATGATCTGAAAAGGATGTATTTACTATTTCTGCCTTTCTGCATTTGATTTTGAGGTTTTTATGCCCTAACACATGGTCAATTTTTGTATAGGTTCCATGGACTGCTGAGAAAAAAGTAAACTCTCTACTGTCTCCATTCAACTTTCTCCATAGATCTATCATACCTAACTTTTCTAACAATTGGTTTATCTCCCTAGTTTCTTTCTTGTTTATTTTGTAGTTTGATTTATCTAATTCTGTGAGAGCAAGGTTGAGATCCCCAACTAATATCGTTTGGCTGTCTATTTCTTCTTGCATGTCTCTTAATTTCTCCCCTAGGAATTTGGGTGCTATTGCTCTTGGTGCATATATATTTAGTATAGATATTGCTTCATTATCTATGGTACCCTTTAATAAAATATAGTTTCCTTCCTTATCTCTTTTGATTAGATCTATCTTGGCTTTACGTGATCTGAGATAAGGATTGCTACCCTTGCTTTTTTTTTGTTCACCTGAAGCATAATATTTTCTGCTCCAGCTGTTTACCTTCATCCTATATGTGTCACTATGTTTTAGATGTGTTTCTTGTAGACAACATATTGTGGGATTCTGGTTTTTAATCCAGTTTGCTATCTGCTTCTGCTTTATGGGAGAGTTCATCCCATTCACATTCACAGTTAGAATAACTAATTCTATATTTCCTGCCATCTCATTTACCCAAGTTATGTTTTCCCCTTTCCTTTCCCCTTTCTCCCTTCCCCCCTCCTCAGTACTTTGCTTTTGATGACCCTCTCCCCCAAACAATACTCCACCTTTTAGATCCCCTCCCCCCTGTTTTTACTCCTTTCCCCTGATTCTTCTATTTTCCCTTCTATTAGTTTGTCCCTTACTTTTCCTCCTTTCCCTCCCACTTCCCTCTAGCAACAGACAAGTTTCTATGTGAAATCAAATGTCTGATATACACTTTTAGAGCCCAACCTGATGAGAGTAAGATTTACACAATGCTCATCTCCCTCCCCTCTTTCAATTATATTAGGTTTTCTTTGCCTTTTCAAGTGATTTTACCTTGTTTTTACCTCCTTTTTTTTTAGATCTTATTTTACCACTTTTTCCCCTCTTTTCCCCAGTATGACAACCTTTTCCCCTCTAGTTCTCTTTTTCATATTATCAAAGTAGGTTCTAGTTAATTATACCCCCAAACTTTAAGTATCCCCCTAGTAAAAATAACGTTCTCAAGAGTCCTTTCCTTTTTACCTTTTTATGCATCTCTTGAGTTCTGTGTTTGGGTGTCGAATTTTTTGTTCAGATCCGGTCTTTTCATTAGAAATAGGTGAAATTCACCTATTTCATTGAATGACCATCTTCTTCCCTGAAGGATAATGCTCATTCTGGCTGGATAGGTTATTCTTGGTTGTAATTCAAGTTCCTTTGCCCTTCTGAATATCTGGTTCCAGGCCCTTCGATCCTTCAGTGTGGAGGCTGACAGATCCTGTGTGATTCTAATTATTTATCCTCGGTATTTGAATTGTTTCTTTCTAGCTGCTAGCAGAATCTGTTCCTTGGTGCTATAGTCCTGAAATTTAGCCACGATATTCCTTGGGGTCTTAATTTTGGGGTCTCTTTCAGGAGGTGATCGGTGAATTCTTTCAATGGTGATTTTGCCCTTTGATTCTACAATCTCAGGGCAGTTTTCTTTCAGGATTTCCTGGAAGATAGTGTTTAGATTCTTTTTTTCATCATGGCTTTCAGGAAGTCCAGTAATCCTTAGATTGTCTCTCCCAGATCTATTTTCCAAGTCAGTTCTTTTTCCTAGGAGATGTTTCATATTTTCTTCTAATTTTTCATTTTTTTTTGTTTTTGTTTGACCGATTCTTGGAGTCTTATTGAGTCATTCACTTGCATTTGTTCAATTATTATTTTTAAAGTGTTGTTTTCTTCAGTTACCTTTTTAAGCTCCTTTTGTAACTGGCCAATTTGTTCATTGCACTCTTTTTCCACTTCACTAATTTTATTTTTCAATAGATTGGTGTCTTTTTCATATCTCTTTTGCAGGGCATCATATCCTTCTTGCAAGATATCGTATCCTTCTTGCACTGATTTCAGTTTATTTTCCCATGTATCCTCCAGCTCTCTTCTGAGGTTCTTTATGCAATCTTCCAGAAAGGCCTTTTGAAAAGGGGACCAGTGATGGTCCTTGCTGATTTTCTCTGGAGATTTGTCTAAAGGAACCTCTGGATCTGGGGTGATCATTTCTTTTTCTTTATAAAAACTGTCTATGGTGAGAGCTCTCTTTTGCTTCTTCATTTTTTTTTTAGACAGCGTGAATATCTCTTTAAGGTAGGGAAAAAAAAAACAGCAGCTCAAAAGCTTTCCCCTGGGGCACTTCCACGAGTTGACTTAAGGTGCTGGGCCAGTGGGGGCTAGGACTAAGTCCGAATTACTCCTTAAACAAGGCAAGTCTGCCAGAACACCTGCCCCCAGTCAGGGCAGAGTGTCCCGAGTGGCTCAGATAAACTCCAGGTGTTTGGAATTTGGAGTTTGGAGTTTGGAATTTCTGCCACGATGAGCTGAGCTGAGTCCCACCCTCACTTCCAGCCTACAAGGGAGTCGTCTATTTATCTCTCTGTCTGAGTCCAACTAACCTGATATGAAGTTATCCAGAGAGCAGTGTCCAAATATTTCTGAGTTCGTTGACTTGAAGATCAGTTCAGAGGCTTATTTTATTGTTGATTTGAGAGAAGATCGGAGGAGAGGCAGAAAGTCACCTTTTACTCCACCATCTTGGCCCCGCCCAATTCCCAGAATTTGTTTTTTTTAAGCCAAAGAGAGCAATTTATATTTTATACTAATAGCAACAGGGAATCCCTGAAGTTTATTGACTAGGGAATGATGTTGAAGTCTGACCCAAGGAAAGCTCTCTTTAGCAATTATGTGGAGTATTAATTGTAACAGGGAGAGACATGAGACAGGGAGACAAACTGGCAGCCTATTGAAATAAACAGAAGGCTTCTGATAGAATTGATTTAAATGATGAGATTTGGTAATTGATTGTATATATGGTGAGAAGAAAAATACAGACTTGCGAATCATGCTGAGGATATGAACCTGAAAGTCTGAAAAATGCTGCTCTCCATAATATACACAGGAAATTTTGATAGAAGAATCATTTTGAGGGTGCAATATTGAGTCCTTATTTGGCCATTTTTAGTTTGAGATAACAGGATATTTTATTTGAAAGGATCAGTGTCTAATTGGTAATATGTGAATAGAGCTGAGAATAGGAGACATGACTTAACAATATAGTCATTTGCATAGAGATAACAATTAAACTTATGGGAAATGATGAGGTCACTAAGAGAGTCACTAAAAGAAGAAAGCCCATGAAGAAGCTAATGGTAGATACACAGTTAGTGACCATCATATGGATAATGAGCCAGCAAAAGTGCTCAAGAAAGAATAGTCAAAGAAGTTGGAGTTATCCTTGCATGAAAACTCATTGAAAAGAGATTATCCAGGAATAGAATGTGACTGATAATTTAAAATGTAACAGAGAAGTAGAAAAAGATTGGGACTGAGAAAAGAGCACAAAATTATGCAACTGAGATTATTTGTAATGCTAGAAGGATTGATTTCTATTGAATGATATGCTTGAAAGAAAGAGTACACAGATTTGAGGAATGGGTGAGAGTAGGCAAGTGTAGGCAGATTTTTCTAGGAGAAAGGAAGAGAGGAAACATATAATGTAATAACTTGAAATTGGTAGGGTCTACTGAAGGTTTTTTTAAGGGTTGGAAAGACTTAGACATATTTAAAGATGTTAGAGGATTAACCAGTAGATAGAAAAATATTGAAGATTAGAAAGAGAGAAGGATTGAGGGGAAAAGTCAGTAGGGAAGACAAATGTACTTGTAGAGGGATTGGCTTTGGCAGGACAAAAGCTACTTCAATGCCAGAGTCTGGAAAGCAAAGGAGAGTGGGTGACGATATGAAGGGGTTTTGAGATGAAGAAATAAAAAGGAGCTTGTGGCAAGTGGTTTTGATTTTCTTAGTAAAGTAAGAGGCAACATCTTCAGCTGAGAGGATGAGGTTAGGGGGAGTGGTGGAAGACTTAAGAAGGAAAAATTTGCAATTGTTTTTGTGGGGATTGGACTAGGGAGGGAATTAGAATGAAGTAAAAGGAATTCCTACCTTCAATGAAAGTTTAATTGAGGTTGCATAGCATAAACTTGCAGTGGATTCAAAAAGTTTGGTTATGTGACATTCTTTAATTTCAGTAGCATTTGAGTTAAGAGAAAAAGAAGTAGATGATGGGAGTTATCCAGAATTGGAGGTTGAAAGTGGTTGAGGGGAAAATGAACAAGGAGTTGAGGAATTCAAGCATTGAAAACAGTATAGAGTTGAACTTCTTAAATGTAAAATTGAGATTAGAAAAGGAGAAAAATTAAAGCAGTAATGGTGTAAGGTCCTAAGAATGTACTGAGAGGAAGAGAGATTAGCTAGCATCAATAGAGTAAAATTAACTTTAGGAGAGGAGAAATAAAAAGATAGAATATATGGTCAAAGTAATTTCAGGATTTTTCATTATAGAAGTATTATACTTATAGATAATGGCAGAATCTATTTTGTAATCATTATATGTGGATATATTGGAATAGAAGAATTAATTATGATTTCTGAATAAACTGAAAAACTGGAATGTTAGAGTGCTTGAGGAAGCATAATCATAAATATTTAAATACCCTACTATAAAAGGAGTAGAGGATAAGAAAACAGTTAGATAACCACAGAATTATATGGAAAAGGAGAGAGACTCACTTGGGGCCAGAAAATAGTCACTATGGCATGTATTGGGTGAAAAATTGTAACTGAGTGAATTTCAAAGCAACAAACATTGCTGAAAGATGTTAATAAATGGATAAAGAAAGTGGGGAACAAAAATTATTCTGAGTTTCCTTTCAAGAACAGGGAAATGTGTGTATGAAAGAAAAGTACAGATAGCTAATTTGGGAAAGAATGGCCAGGGATAGATATAGTGTCTTCTGTTTGAAACTGATCTCTGTAAGTACAAGTATATGAACAAGTATGATAATCAGAATGAAGGGGAGTCTATTCATTATGAAATGGTAATGAAGAAATCACTCTGGAAGAAAGAGGTAGAGGAATAAGAGAGTGCTAGCTTCTTGAGGGCAAGGATTGCTTTGCATTTTTTTGTCCTCATATATTTTAGACCAAACATATTTTTTATATATAGTAGGCATAAATGTTTGTTCAACTGAATGCCAATAATGCTTGGCACTGGACATAGAGAGAAAAAGTTAATGAGAATATGAGAGAATGGGACCTGGGTTTGGGGAAGAGTCATTTACTATTGAGCAGCTGACAAATAATAGAGGGATAAGGAGAGTAACAGGTGGTGATAATTTACTAGTCATAGGGATGATAGATAGTGACAGATGAATAAAAACTTTCATCAGTTTTTAGATGAGTGAAGAGGGGGAAATAGGGAGGAAGAAAAGAATGAAGAAAAAAGGAGAGAAGAGGGTAGAAGAGTCACTATAATAATAATCTCATTTGAATTAAAATGTCAAAAAAGTTTGTTGAACTGCTTGCAAATAAAACCCATTAAGCTACATAGAGAGGCAAATATATCCTACTCACCTAAGACAGCTATAGCACTGCTTAGAGAAAAGGAGAAGGGGCTGTTAATAATTTAGCAAAATCTTACCACTCAAATATTGAGAGTTTTCCCCTAAAATTTTATTCAGATATGTACATATATATATTCACACCTGGTATGAAATTTACTTGTAACATTTTAGCTTACAGCAAGTTTATAGCTCTGATATAAACTCATGAAATAGAGTTATAATGCAAATTCCAGAAGCCTATTAAGAATACAGTAAGTATTATTATGACATATGTTGTTGCTGTAAGAATAGATCTTTCCTTTCAATAGTATAGATTTTAATATTACATTTATTTGCATTAAAATTTCCTGTATTCTATTACAGGGATGCTTTTTTTTTTCTTTTCAGGAATATGTGATAGGGATACTTTCTCCCTTCTGACACAAATGTTCTCCTATTTGCAGGATTCTCTGTCTTTGAAAACATTTTGGAAGTTATACTTTCTAACAACCAGAACTCTATGAAAATGTTTGGGTTTCTCAGAGAACCTGTAAATTACATATTAACTGGAGATGTTCAATTGAGAGTTAGATGACCTTTTGCTGAAAAGTCATAGAGGTGGTTCTACTTTTTAGTTGGAGGTTTAGCCTTGGAAGTTGATAGTTCTCTACTGACAATAGGATACTATGATTCTATGAACTGAGGATCTGTTCCTTCATGAATACTCATTTATCTGTCTGCTAGACTGCTCTATTTAGTCCCAATCTTGCTTCACACTACAATGACTTTGAATCCTCTCATATTTCCAAGTAACATAGAAAGAATTGTTTTAAATGTGATTGTGTATGGTTTATCTTGCTTGTTTCCCTTTTGGGAAGATCTGGCTTCTGATTTTCCACAGTGGACACTCAATAAAACTTTTGGCAAACTGACTAAATTCATCCATTTAGTCGATATTGGTCTAATAGGAAATTAAAGTGTTCAGAAACTTTTTGATCATACATTAACTTAAAAATCAGTTCAACAAATTTTATTGCCTATTATGGTTAAAGTACCGTGTAATCATTAAATATACAAAGGCAAAAATGAAGAACAGTCTTTTTTTTTTTCAAGGAACTTTTAAAAATAACTGTCTTTCAAATTGTTTATGCACTTAATTAGTTTCCTTTGAGTAATTGTAATTTTTTCTTTTTTTCTGACCACTATTTTACTTGATTTTTCCATGAGATTCACAACTGATCACCATACAAACACACATATATACAAAATATATAATATATGTATGGACACATTTTACGAGATACATTTTGTTGTATATTCCCTTAATTTTTTGTTTGATTTTCTTTATGAGGTTAAAAAAACTGATAAACTATGACAAATTAATACATTATCTAAAAATATAGAATGGAGTTGTGTGTGTTAAGTATTGGAGGACTATACCACAATCATATTTTTATTTAATGAAATTACCCTTTAATTGATTTTTTTAATAAGTTGCTAATATAACCAACAACCAATCAATTGCCAAGTCAGCTATACCTGTTTCATCTTGTCTCCTTCTTTATCTATCTAGTTACACATTCTAGTTAATGCTATGACTCATTTTTTTACCTTCCATTTCCTCTCAATCCCCTTAAATCATCCTCCACATAGCTCTCAGAAATAATCCTAAGGCACAGAATAAGTTGGTTTCTTACACAAATCCCTTCTGTGATTCCCTACTGATTCAAGGACTAAATACACATTTCTCAATCTCACTTTCCAAACTTATATTCCAGTGTTGTTTTTTATTCCTTTCCTTTTCCATTTCAGCCAAACTGCACTACTAGTTGATCCCATGTCTTGCAAATCCATTTTCTCACTTAATGAGTTCACACAAGAAATATGCCTCAATACCACCACACTATTGTCCAGGTTTGGAATGCAGTCCCTTTTTATTTTTGCTTTTTAGAATTCTTATCTCTCTTTAGAATTCAGCTCATGTATCCCCTCTTAATTGATACCTTTTGTATTGCTGTGAGTTGCTAGGGCTCTTTCCCTCCTCTAATAATTTTGCCATATCCTTATTTGTATCAATTTCAACTCTTCTCCTCACTCAATAAATCATAAACTCTTTAAGGGCAAATACTGTTCAAATTTTTGTTTTTTTAAGTCAACTATAATGCCTCATGCACTGTTCTTGCTTAATAAATGCACACTTAATTGAAATGAGATTTGTGTACATTTTCTATTTTTTGAATATAGAAACTGAGCGTTTCAATCAATGATATGCCTAAGACATCTTAATTCTCAACTTTTGAATATTCAGTAATAAAGGAAATCTTCAAACACAGCAATGTAGTAATTCCCTTGGAATGTGGAGTTCTTGAGATAACTTTCTTATTATTATACCAATGTGAAACCAGAGTCATCGTTTTCAATACAGAAGAAAACTAAGAAGACTACCCTATTGTGCATAGTAGTGGTACAAATGAACAGCTGGAACAATCATCAAAAACTCTGGTCTCTGGCAGACAATCTGAAAGGGCCAGTTATGAATTTCCTGGGTAACTTGCCAGCTGAATAGCAATAGGACACAAAAAACAGCTGGAATGATCATCAAAAAGCTTAATTCCTGGCAATAAAATGTAGATGTCCAGCCATGCCTGCCTAAGGCAATTGCCAGCCGAGTGGCAACACTTAAAGGAACAACAGAAAAAAAAATCAGAAGAACTTGTAACAAACTCAACAGGAGAAGCCATAACGATGTTGGAGAGATTGTGGGCTAAGTGTTAAGTAAACCACAGAGCACTGGCAACTCTACTATCAGTATAAATCTATACTGTTCCCATGACTGATCCACTTTATTCCTATTTAAAATAAAGATGGAAGAGGTTTGAAGAAGAAATGGTTCTAAATGTAAGCTATCAGTAAAAAATAATTTGTGGAACCAAAGGTAATGGAGGCTCAGCTAATCTTTCCCTAATAGAATAACATTCAAGTGTTAACTCTTACATATTCTTGATTGATGGAATCTTGATGTTCAAAGAAGACATTCTACCTCTTTAGTAGCTTGGTCCAATGTTGAGTTTTTAGTGCTCACAAGTTCTTCCTTTTGTGTCACCTGAATATCTCCTCCTTATAATTGATTTTATTTAAATTAATCTGTTAGTAAAAATATACACAATCTGTTCAACATTTGCCCAGTAATCACATAATCACATCGACTTAAACATTTTTACATTTTCTAAGACTTGATAATTTATTTTCTCTGTCTGTCTGTCTCTGTGTCTCTGTCTGTGTCTCTGTCTCTTTCTCTCTCTCTCCCTTCTCATATTTTCTCTCCCTCATAATTTCCATTCTAATGAATTAAAAATATCCTTCCAATAAATATACATTGTCAAATAAAACAAAAACTTCCTTTTTATGTGCTGCCTTTATTCATCAAAACAAGCTCTTTAGACTGGTGGCTATCTTTCTCCTTGCTTGTATTTGAATTCCACAGCTTATCACACTATCTGGCACTTTTGCCTATCAATGTACATATGTATGTATGAATGTATGTATATGGGTCTTTCAATCTATCTGTCTATCTATTTCCTACCTATTTGTTTTTCCAGATTTATCTCAAACTATATTTAATAATTTCTGACAACACAATGTTATTTAATTATATTAATATGACATAATTTGTTCAACCACGACTGAATGAATATGTACCTATTATCTTTTGATTTTTTTGATATGAGAAAAAGATAATTTATATATACACACACGTTTCTGGATGTACATATACATATATAATATATACATATATATATATATATATATTATTTCCCTCATTATTTGATCTTTGGTTTGCAGCTCTGATAGTGGTATTGTTCGATATAGTGGTATTGTTAGGTCAAAGATTGTGCAATGTTTAGTAATCTGAAGGCAGAATTTAGTAATCTGGAAGGAGGGACAGAGTTTCAAATTATATTCAAGAATGGTTGGACCAATTTACAGCTCCATATTGCATGAATATACTTGTTTTCGACAAGCCCTCCAGCATTGTTTGTTTACATTTTCCAATGTTTTAAAACTTATAGATGTGAAATGAAACCTTTGAGCTTTGTATACAATTCTTTAATTATTAATGATTTGAGACACGTTATGGTTACAGAAAACTTAGATTTCTTTTCTAAAAACTGCCTATTTATATTCATTGACAATTTATCAGTTGGGGAATGGCTAAAATCTTCAAAAATTTGAATCATATAAAAGAAATTTGTTAAAAATGTTTTCCTTGCTTAAGTGTTTATTTTTTAATCTTGGTTGAATTGGATTTTTTTTTCTGTAAATGCTTGCAAATTTTATATAACAAATATTGTCTGTATGCTCTTCAGAGGTCTTTTCTATCCCTTGTTTGATCATGGATTCTTTCCATATTTATAGATCTGAAAGTTAATTTATTACATCTAATAGTTTTATGACATAACTTTTGAAATCCTGATGATACAGCAATTTTGAATTTATCCTGGTAGGTAGGTGTGAAGTGTTAGACTAAATAATTTTTGCCAGACTACTATCCAGTTTTCTATGCAGTTTTTCTTGAGTTGTGAATTTTTTCCACAGTAGCTGTGGAATTAGGATGTTTGTCAAACACCCAGCTTTCAAGTCCATTTGTTGCCATGTGCTGAATAACAGTTCTGTTCCACTAATCTTTTCAAAAATTTTTTTTCCAACAAGTACCAAATCATTTTGATCATTACTACATTGTAAAATATTTTTTGAGATCTGGTACTGCTAGGCCTCCTACCTTCCCACTTTCTTTTCATTATTTTCCTTATGCTTCTTGAACTTTTGCTTTTTACATGAATGTAATTGTTATTCTTATTAGTTTTATAATATAAACTAATATTTGATAAATTGATTGGAATAATCCTGCATCAGTAAATTGATTTAGTTAGATTGTCATCATTGTTATATTGACTTGGTCAATGCATGAGAAATTAATATTTCTCCAATTATTTTAGGTCTTTCTTTACTTCTGTAAATATCACTTAATATTGGAGTTGTATAGTTCTTTTGAAGCTCTTGATAAGAAGAATCTCAAATATTTTATTGATTTTGTAATTTAAATGAATTTCTTTTTTCCATTGTTCTCAGTTTTATTGTTAATATAGAAAATGATTTAGTGATATGTAATATATATACATAATTAGAATGATTTATTAAAGGATTTGTTTTATATTTGAAGTTTGTTGATATTATGTAAGCTGATAAAGATAATAATAACCAATAATCAAATTATACCAATGTTTTATGCAGATTTTACTATTTAAAACACATTTTAAATATACGTATTTTCATTTTCTCAACATTTGTGTATTGTAGCTGGTATTTTTGTTCTTATTTTGCAGATAATGAAACTGTTAGACAAAGAAACTAAGTTAGACTTGTCCCTGGTCATATGGGTAATGAAATATGTATCTGAGTCCAGATCTTCACTCAAGCCTTCCTAACTTTAGGTCTAAGATTCTATTCTTTGCATCACTCCACCCATATACTTCTAGTCTTAATGCCTGGTATTATTTATTACAATGCATTTTTATTACATCTCTAGGATTCTCATCATGTCATCTGCAAAAATGATATTGTGCTTTTTTGTCTGTTATTATCTACATTTATTTTTATTTTCTTGTCACTATAGGTAATATTTTGAGCACCATATTAATAATGGAGACAATGGATATCCTTTCTGTACCCTTGAATTTAGTGGAAAAGCTTCTACTTGATTGCTATTATTTATAATGCTGACTTTTGGTTACATACACACACATATACATGCACACATACACATACATACACATATATATGTATGTGTGGGTATCATTCTTAATATTTTAAATTTTTAAAAAAGAAGTATATTGTGTCAAAAGTTGTTTTGATGTACACTGATGAATCATATTGTTTTTGTTGTACTTGTTATTAACATGATTTATCATGTTTGTAATTTTTCTAATATTGAACAGAACAATTCCCAGGATAAATCCAGCTTAGTCATAGTTGATTGAATTTGTGTGTAAATTATTCCTTATTATTTTCTACATTGTACTCTTAACTTTCTCTATCATGCCATCTGGTACATTAATCTCAGACTTAGAATTTATTCATTATAAATGTAAGTATGGCCTTTTCTTCTGATTGTACATCTTCTCTATAATCTGTTAGGTTATACTTTAAAACTTCTTTATCTCATTGCAGAAAACTTTCTTTGGGAAACTCACTCCAGTTCTGTAATTAATGTATTGGAGGTATTCTCTCCCTCTGTAGCACTTCCTTTGACTGATTGGATCGCTCCTTTTACAATCTCCACTTTAGGAGCCAGATTTCATTCCTCTTCAGACTGTAATCCAAAATTTTTCTACCTTCCCTCTCCACTTTTTCAACTCACTTTTATGTGCTGTCTTCAGAAGTAGAATGAAAGATTCTTGAAAGCAAAGTTATTTTTAAATTTATGTGTGTATTCCTAATGTTTATCACAGTACTTTACACAAAGTAAGCACTTATTAAATATAGGTAGATATAACTGAATATATGTAATCTTGTGATTTTTTTTCTTTTTTCTTTTTTTTT
>JAJPUD010030400.1:0-13202 GCA_023553655.1 Myrmecobius fasciatus | reverse complement strand
CCATTACTCTCTAATTTTCTTTTCTAATTTGTTTTTTGTTTATTGAAGCTTTTTATTTACAGAACATATGACTAATTTTTCTCCATTGACCTTTGTCAAATTTTCTGTTCCAAATTGTTCCCTCATTCCACCCACCCCCTCCCCTAGATGGCTGGTAGTCTAATACATGCTAAATATGTTAAAGTATATGATAAATCCAATATATGCATACATCTCTATAGAGTTATTTTGCTGCACAAGAAAAATTGGATCTAGAAAGAGGAAAAAAACCAACCTAAGAAGGAAAACAAAATGCAAGCAAACATTCACAGAAAGCATTAAAATGTTATGTTGTGGTCCACATTCAGTTCCCATAGGCCTCTCTCTGGATGCGTATAACTTTCTTCATCACTGAACAATAGAGACTGTTTTGAATCACCTCATTGTTGAAGAGAACCATGTCCATCAGAACTGAGCATCTTATAGTCTTGTTGCTTTGTATAATGATCTCCTGGTTCTGCCACAAACATTTTTGCACATGTGGGGCCCTTTCCCTCCTTGAAGATCTCTTTGGGATACAGGCCCAGTAGAAATGCTGCTGGGTCAAAGGGTATGTGCAGTTTGGTAACTCTTTGAGCATAGCTCCAAATTGCTCTCCAGAATGGTTGGATCCGTTCACAGTTCCACCAACAATGTATCAGTGTCCCAGTTTTCCCACATCCCCTCTAACATTCATCGTTATCTTTTCCTGTCATTTTAGCCAATCTGACAGGTATTTACTGGTATCTCAGAGTTGTCTTAATTTGCATTTTTCTGATCAGTAGTGATTTGAAGCACCTTTTCATATGACTACAAATACTTTCAATTTCTTCATCTGAAAATTGTCTGCTCATGTCCTTTTACCATTTATCAATGGGAGAATGGCTTGAATTCTTAAAAATTGGAATGAATTCATTATGTATTTTAGAAATGAGGCCTTTCTCAGAACCTTTGAATGTAAAAATGTTTTCCCAGTTTATTGCTTCCCTTCAAATCTTGTCTGCATTTGTTTTGTTTGTACAAAATCTTTTTAACTTGATGTAGTCAAAATTATCTATTTTGTGATTAAAAATGAACTCTAATTCTTCTTTGGTTACAAATTCCTTCCTCCGCAGATCTGAGAGGTAAATCCCCCTATCATCTTCTAATTTGTCCATAATATCCGTCTTTATGTCTAGATCATGAATCCATTTTGACGTTATCTTGGTATATGGCGTTAAATATGGGTCAATTTCTAGGTTCTTCCATACTAATTTCTAATTTTCTCAGCAGTGTTTGTGAAATAGTGAGTTCTTATCACAAAAGTTGATGTCTTTGGATTTGTCAAACACTAGATTACTATAGTCATCTACTATTTCATTTTGTGAGCCAAACCTATTCCCCTGATCAAGTACTCTGTTTTTTAGCCAGTAACAAATGGTTTTGATGACCCTTGATTTATAATATAATTTTAGATCTGGTATAGCTAGGCCACGTTCCTCAGCATTTTTTTCATCAATTCCCTTGAATTTCTTGACCTTTTATTCTTCCAGAAGAACTTTGTTACTATTTTTTTGAGATCTGTAAAATAATTTCTTGGGAGTTTGATTGGTATGGCACTAAATAAGTAAATTAGTTTGGGGAGCATTGTCATTTTTATTATATTCCCTCAGTCTACCTGTGAGCACTTGATATTTTTCCAACTGATTAGATCTGACTTTATTTGTGTGGAAAGTGTTTTGTAATTGAGTTCATATACGTCACATAGTTAGTTCATATAGTTCCTGACTTTCCCTTGGCAGATAAATTCCCAAATATTTTATGCTATCATCCGTTATTCTGAATGGAATTTCTTTTTGTATCTCTTGCTGCTGAACTTTGTTGGTAATATATAAAATGCTGATGATTTATGTGCATTAATTTTGAATCCTGCCACTTTGCTAAAGTTGTGAAATGTTTCTAGTAGTTTTTCAGTTGAGTCTCTAGGGTTCTCTAAGTATACCACCATATCATCTGAGAAGAGTGATAATTTGGTTTCCTCATTACATACTCTAATTCCTTTTATCTCTTTTTCTTCTCTTATTGTCAAAGCTAGCATTTCTAATACAATATTAAATAGTAATGGTGACAGTGGGCAGCCTTGTTTTACTCCTCATCTTATTGGGAATGGTTTTAGTTTGTCTCCATTACATATCATGCTTGCTGATGGTTCTAAATAGATGCTACTTATCATTTTAAGGAAAAGCCCATTTATTCCTATATCCTCTACTGTTTTTAATAGGAAAGGGTGTGGGATTTTATCAAAGGCTTTTTCTGCATCTATTGAGATAATCATATGGTTTTTGTTAGTTTGGTTATTAATATAATTAATTATACTGATAGTTTTCCTAATATTGAACCAGCCCTGCATCCCTGGTATAAATCCTACTTGGTCATAGTGTACTATTCTGGGGATGACTTTCTGTAACCTCATTGATAATATCTTATTTAAAATTTTTGCATCAGTTCTTCTTTGGACATAAATTTATTCCATCTCCACAGGTCTGAGAGGTAAACTATATTATGTTCTTCTAACTTGTTTACAAAATCACTCTTTATATCCAGATCATGAACCCATTTAGATCTTATCTTGGTATGTGGTGTTAGATGTGGGTCAAACCCTAATTTCTTCCACACTAGTTTCCAGTTTTCCCAGCAGTTTTTGTCAAATAGTGAATACTTATCCCAAAAGCTGGGGTCTTTGGGTTTATCAAAAACCAAATTGCTGTAGTTATTGCCTAGTTTGTCTTGTGATTCTATCCTATTCCACTGATCGACTACTCTATTTCTTAGCCAGTACCAAATGGTTTTGATGACCGCTGCTTTATAATATAGTTTTAGATCTGGTACAGCAAGTCCACCATCTTCAGCCTTTTTTTTTCATTAATCCCCTTGAAATTCTTGACCTTTTGTTTTTCCAAATGAACTTTGCTACTATGTTTTCTAGATCTGTAAGATAATTTCTTGGGAGTTTGATTGGTATGGCACTAAATAAGTAAATTAGTTTGGGTAGTATTGTCATTTTTATTATATTCGCTCGTCCTACCCATGAGCATTTTAAGTTTTTCCAATTGACTAGGTCTGATTTGATTTGTGTGGAAAGTGTTTTGTAATTTAGTTCATATAGTTCCTGACTATCCCTTGGCAGATAGATTCCCAAATATTTTATCCTATCATCCGTTATTTTGAATGGTATTTTTTTTATATCTCTTGCTGCTGAGCTTTATTGGTAATATATAAAAATGCTGATGATTTATGTGGATTTATTTTGTATCCTGCAACTTTGCTCAACATGTGAATTGTTTCTAGTAGTTTTTTAGTTGAGTTTCTAAGGTTCTCTAAGTATACCATCATGTCATCTGCAAAGAGTGATAATTTGGCTTCACAATTACCTACTCTAATTCCTTTTATCTCTTTTTCTTCTTATTGCCAAAGTTAACATTTCTAATACAATATTAAATAGTAATGGTGACAGTGGGCAGCCTTATTTCACTCCTGATCTTATTGGGAATGGTTCTAGTTTGTCCCCATTATATAGGATGCTTGCTGATTGCTTTAAGTAGATGCTACTAATTATTATAAGGAGAAGCCCATTTATTCATTTCTCTCTAGTGTTTTTAATAGGAATGGCTGTTGGATTTTGTCCAAAGCTTTTTCTGCATCAATTGAGATAATCAGATGTTTTTTTAGTTTGATTATTAATATAATTGATTATGCTTATAGTTTTCCTAATATTGAACCAGCCCTGCATTCCTGATATAAATCCTACTTGGTCATAGTGTATTATCCTGGGGATGAGTTTCTGTAATCTCATTGCTAATATCTTATTTAAGATTTTTGCTTCAATATACATTAAGGAAATAGGTCTATAGTTTCTTTCACTGTTTTCACCCTACCTGATTTAGCTATCAGCACCATATCTGTATCATAGAAGGAATTTGGTAGCATACCTTCTTTCCCTATTTTTTCAAGCAGTTTATAGAGTATTGGAATTAATTAATCTTTGAATGTTTGGTAGAAATGACATGCCAATCCATCTGGCTCTGGAGATTTTTTCTTAGGGAGTTGATTCATAGTTTGTTCTATTACTTTTTTCTAAAATGGGGCAATTTAAATAATTTTTTTCCTCTTCTGTTAACGTAGGCAATCTATATTTTTGTAGATATTCTTCCATTTCATTTAGATTATCAAATTTGTTGGCATAAAGTTGGGTAAAGTAACTCCCAATTATTGCTCTAATTTCCTCTTCATTGGTGGGAAGTTCTGCCTTATCATTTTTGAGACTAGCAGTTTGATTTTCCTCTTTCCTTTTTCTTATCAAATTAACTAAAGGCTTATCTATTTTGTTAGTTTTTTCATAAACCCAACTCTTAGTTTCATGTATTAATTCGATAGTTTTCTTATTTTCAATTTTATTAATCTCGTCTTGTATTTTCAGATTTTCCAATTTGGTATTGAATTGAGGATTTTTAATTTGTTCTTTTTCTAGCTTTTTTAATAGTAAGCTCAATTCATTAATCTTCTCTTTCTCTATTTTATGCAAGTAAGCATCTAGAGATATAAAATTACCTCTTTTAACCACTTTGGCCATATCTTACAAATTTTGGTATGTTGTCTCATTATTGTCATTCTCCTGGATGAAATTATTGATTGTGCCTATGATTTGCTTTTTCACCCATTCAATCTTTAGAATTACATTATTTAGTTTCCAAGTATTTTTGATTTATTTTCTCTTGGCCTTATATTGCACATGATTTTTATTGCATCATGATCTGGAAAAGATGCTTTTAGTATTTCTGCCTTTCTGCATTTGATTTTGAGGGTTTTATGCCCTAATACACGGTCAATTTTTGTAAAAGTTCCATGAACAACAGGGAAAAAATAAACTCCCTTCTGTTTCCATTCAATTTTTTTTGAAAGAGCTATCATACCTAATTTTTCTCATAATTTCTTTACCTCCCTACCTTCTTTCTTATTTATGTTGTGGTGTGATTTAACTAATTCTGAGAGAGCAAGGTTGAGATCCCCCACTACTATAGTTTTGCTGTCTATTTCTTCTTGCATTTCTCTTAACTTCTGGTCTAGGAATTTGGATACTATACCACTTGGTGCATATGTGATTAGCATTGATATTACTTCATTATCTATGGTACCCTTTAGTAAAATATAGTTTCCTTCTTTATCTCATTTAATTAGATCTATCTTTGTTTTAACTTGATCTGAGATCAGGATTGCTACCCCTGCTTTTTTGTTGTTGTTCACATGAAGCATAATAGATTCTGCTTCAGCCCTTTACCTTCACCTTGTATGTATCTCTATGCTTTACATGTTTCTTGTAAACAACATATTGTAGGATTCTGGCTTTTTAATCCAGTCTCCTATTCACTTCCGCTTTATTGGAGAGTTCATCCCATTCACATTCACAGTTAAAATAACTAATTCTGTATTTCCTGCTATCTTATTTCCCCAAAGTTATGTTTTCCTTTTTCCTTTCCCCTTTCTCCCTTTCCTCCTCCCCAGTATTTTGCTTTTGATGACCACTTACCTCAAACAGTCCTTTCCACTTTAGAGAACCTCCCCCTTTTTTTACACCTTTCCCCTAATTCTTCCATTTTCCCTTCTATTAGTCTTTCTCTTTCTTTTCCTCCTTTCCCTCCCGCTTCCCTATAAGTAGGGAAAAGTTTCTCTGTGAAATTAAATGTATCTGATATACTCTTTTAGAGCCCACTCTGATGAGAGTAAGCTTCACACAATGCTCATCCCCCTCCCTTCTTTCCCTCAAGTGCATTAGGTTTTCTTTGCCTCTTCATGACATCTTACCTTATTTTTTACCTTTTTACCCTTATTTTACCTCCTTTTCCCTCTTTTTCCCCAGTATGATAGCCCTTGCACCTCTAGTTTTGATTTCATATTATCAAAGTAACATCAAATTATACCCTCGTTCTTTAAGTATACCCATAGTAGAAATATAGTTCTCAAGAGTTCTTTACTTTTACCTCTTTATGCTTCTCTTGAGTTCTGTGTTTAGAGATCAAATTTTTTGTTCAGGTCTGGTCTTTTCATTAGAAATATGTGAAATTCACCTATGTCATTAAATGTCCATCTTATTCCCCGGAAGACAATGCTCATTCTAGTTGGATAGCTTATTCTTGGGTGTAATCCAAGTTCTTTTGCCTTTCAGAATATCTAGTTCCAGCCCCTTTGATCCTTCAATGTGGAGCCTGACCGAGCTGTTGTGATTTTAATTACAGTTCCTCAGTATTTGAATTGTTTCTTTCTAGCTGCTACCAAGATCTTTTCCTTGGTACGATTTTTTAAAGCGTGGGGTCTGTGTAAAGCAGAGAAGGGTCGGCTGGGGTAATTTGCCCTGGGGCAGTTCAGCTGATTGAGTTCAGGTGCTGGGCTGGCTGAGCTAGGTGCCCTGTTCTCAGTGCTTTTCAGGTCTACCTTTTACAAAAGGCAGATCTGCCAAAGCACCTGCCAGCAAGCAGGGCAGAGGGGCCTGAGAGTCTTGCAGGAACTTCTCAGGTGCTTAGAAACTGCCAAGCTGTGTTTTGCCCAGCTTCCTGCCCTGTCTCAAGTCCTCCTGACTCCACAACTATCCACTTATAGTCTAGGTGCCCCGAAGTGTGTAATTTTGAATTTATGTATTCCATTTCACTTTATTTATAGATTTGGCTATCATTCTAGCTTTTGGAGATTTTTTTGGAGCCTGACTCATGGACCTGTAAACTGCCCATTTTAGTTTGGTGTTAGCCACAAAGTATTCTTTCTCTGCCTCTATCCAAATTATTCATCACATTAATGTGCAGCACAGGGCCAATGACAGAACTCTGTCCCACTCCTTATACTGACATTAACCCATTAATAGCTGTGCTTTGATTTTAGTTATTCAAACAGTCTTGGTTAGTAAGAGATTTTCCTCATGTGTCCTATTCTCTCATTCATATATATAGTTCATGAACTATTTTGTAATTACATGTAAGAAATTTTCACTTTCCTTTTAAAAAATTTTGAATGGTAAATTGTCTCTCTCTCTCTCACCCCTTCCCCACTCCTTGAGAAAACAAGCATTGTGCTATCACTTATATGTATGGAATTGTGCAATTCATATTTTTATATTTGCCACATTACAAAGGAAAATGCATATACACACATAAAAAACAAGGAAACTTTAAACATTTAAAAAGTATGCTTGCATCTGCATTCAGAATTCATCATTTCTCCCTTTGGAAGTGGACATCATTTTTCATCTTGGTTCCTTTGGAATTGTCTTGGACCACTGTCTTGATGAGAATAGCGAAGTCTTTCACAGTTGTTCTTCCTTACAAAATTGCCGTTGCTGTGTACAATATTCTCCTGGTCCTGTTCACTTTCCTTTCTGTCAGTTCATGCAAATCTTTCCAGGTTTTTCTGGAACCTGATGGTCATTTCTTACAGTACAATAATATTCACAACCACATACCACAACTCTTTTGGCCATTCTCCAACTGATGGGAATCCCCTCAATTTCCAGTGTTTATTCCCTACCGAAAATGCTCCTATTAATGTTTTTGTAGAAATAGATCCTTTCCACCTTTTCTTGGATCTTTTTGGGATACAAACCTAAGAGATATTGCAAGGTCAAAAGATATGCACAATTTTATAGCCTATATAATGCTTTTTTGGTGCTACACACACACACATATGTAAAAGTATATACAGGTCACCTTCCTTAACCTTTTTTTTTAATCATTGATTCACTTTTGTTTTCCTTGAATTTTGTGGTTTTACTAGTTCTATACAATAATTCTTTGGTAGTATGATTGGTATCGCAGTGAATGAAATTAAAGCAACAAATAAATTCCCTCTCTATCCCTCACAACGTCCTTCATGGAAAGACTGATTCAGTCTATGTGTAAGGTTAGCTTTAGGCATGAGCTTCCCCGTTTGCTATGTCAGGATCCCTCATGTCGTAGGACTTCATTTCTCAGGAAATGAGTTCAGCAACTTCCTGGGCTCCCCACAGTCTAAACAAATGAAGGTGTCAGTGCTGAGAACACTTGGGGATCTTTCAGAATAGGAGGCCAGGGGCTTCACCTCTAAGAATGGGCTGCCCTCGGCCACCTTTCCATGTTTGCTCCTCCTTCAGACCAATACATTGATGAAAGTCAGAATGAAGAATCGCAGAAAGGCTTAGTGAATCTCGTGAGCAGAGATGACTTGGTTCATTGTACCTCTATCCCTGGCACTTAGGAAACCTCCAAGGACAAAGGAAGTGTTTGATATACTTAGGGACTGGATTGGATTGGAAAGCAATTATTGCTCTAGTTTGGCCCCACCTGGTCAAAAGAAGCGCTGCTCTATAGCCACCAGATGGAAGTGCTCCCTGACCCAATATGACACTCTCCTGTGTCCCCTGTCTAAACACTAACAGCCAACGTTTTTATAACACTAGGTGTCAGAGGCCATGTTGAGCACTTTGACAACTATTATCTCATTTAATCCTCACATCATTAGCATATAGGAATTGGTATTGTTCTCATGTTCTGCATGAGGAGCCTGAAGCAGAAAAAGCTTAACTGGAAGGTCACATGGCTTGATCCCAGTTCAGAATGGTCTGAGGCTAAATTTCAATTTGGGAAGATCTTCCTAAACCCAGCTCTAGCACTCCGTCCACTATACCATCGAGCTGCCTCTAATAAGTTATCAAAGCCAAAGACATTCATCCTTCACAGTATTCCCTCAGACTTTTAAAGAAGAGTGAGAACTCATACTTTACAAAATATTCTCAAAAGTTGAGAAATAAAGCACCCTAACAAACTCCTTGTGTAATAGAAAGTCTTTATACTTAGGCCAGGGAAAGTTAAAACACAGAAAGGAAACTGTAAGCCACTAAAATTAATAAACAGTGTCTCAAACTTTTTAAACAAAATCTGATTATACAGAGTACAATGATTTACCTAAGATCATTCATTATGACAATATAAGGCATAAGAAAGATACAAGAATGGTTTGAAATCAGGGGAACAATGAACATTATTAGCATAATTTTAAAAACCAAAATATTAGAAACTACATGGTTATTTCAATAGATGGGGAAAAAACAATATATAGTTCTTTTATGTAAAAAAAAATCCTATGAAAGAAAGAAACATTTAAAAAAAAAAATTAAAAAAATTTTTCCTAAAACAAAAATAATTATGTTCTTTTCCTTTTTTTGTGCTTTTTAAAAGTATGTTTTAATGTGCATTCAGATTGCTCAGTTCTCTCTCTAGAAGTGCATAACATTTTTCATCATGGGTCCTTTGAAATTCTCTTGGATCCCTCTTTTTATCAGAATAGCTAAGTCTTTCATAATTGATCATCCTTACAATATTGTTACTTTCTAAACATTTCTCTTTGTTCTGCATACTTCACTTTCCATAAGTTCATATTAGTTTTCCCTGGTTTCTCTATTTCTCCATTACTCTCTAATTTTCTTTTCTAATTTGTTTTTTGTTTATTGAAGCTTTTTATTTACAGAACATATGACTAATTTTTCTCCATTGACCTTTGTCAAATTTTCTGTTCCAAATTGTTCCCTCATTCCACCCACCCCCTCCCCTAGATGGCTGGTAGTCTAATACATGCTAAATATGTTAAAGTATATGATAAATCCAATATATGCATACATCTCTATAGAGTTATTTTGCTGCACAAGAAAAATTGGATCTAGAAAGAGGAAAAAAACCAACCTAAGAAGGAAAACAAAATGCAAGCAAACATTCACAGAAAGCATTAAAATGTTATGTTGTGGTCCACATTCAGTTCCCATAGGCCTCTCTCTGGATGCGTATAACTTTCTTCATCACTGAACAATAGAGACTGTTTTGAATCACCTCATTGTTGAAGAGAACCATGTCCATCAGAACTGAGCATCTTATAGTCTTGTTGCTTTGTATAATGATCTCCTGGTTCTGCCACAAACATTTTTGCACATGTGGGGCCCTTTCCCTCCTTGAAGATCTCTTTGGGATACAGGCCCAGTAGAAATGCTGCTGGGTCAAAGGGTATGTGCAGTTTGGTAACTCTTTGAGCATAGCTCCAAATTGCTCTCCAGAATGGTTGGATCCGTTCACAGTTCCACCAACAATGTATCAGTGTCCCAGTTTTCCCACATCCCCTCTAACATTCATCGTTATCTTTTCCTGTCATTTTAGCCAATCTGACAGGTATTTACTGGTATCTCAGAGTTGTCTTAATTTGCATTTTTCTGATCAGTAGTGATTTGAAGCACCTTTTCATATGACTACAAATACTTTCAATTTCTTCATCTGAAAATTGTCTGCTCATGTCCTTTTACCATTTATCAATGGGAGAATGGCTTGAATTCTTAAAAATTGGAATGAATTCATTATGTATTTTAGAAATGAGGCCTTTCTCAGAACCTTTGAATGTAAAAATGTTTTCCCAGTTTATTGCTTCCCTTCAAATCTTGTCTGCATTTGTTTTGTTTGTACAAAATCTTTTTAACTTGATGTAGTCAAAATTATCTATTTTGTGATTAAAAATGAACTCTAATTCTTCTTTGGTTACAAATTCCTTCCTCCGCAGATCTGAGAGGTAAATCCCCCTATCATCTTCTAATTTGTCCATAATATCCGTCTTTATGTCTAGATCATGAATCCATTTTGACGTTATCTTGGTATATGGCGTTAAATATGGGTCAATTTCTAGGTTCTTCCATACTAATTTCTAATTTTCTCAGCAGTGTTTGTGAAATAGTGAGTTCTTATCACAAAAGTTGATGTCTTTGGATTTGTCAAACACTAGATTACTATAGTCATCTACTATTTCATTTTGTGAGCCAAACCTATTCCCCTGATCAAGTACTCTGTTTTTTAGCCAGTAACAAATGGTTTTGATGACCCTTGATTTATAATATAATTTTAGATCTGGTATAGCTAGGCCACGTTCCTCAGCATTTTTTTCATCAATTCCCTTGAATTTCTTGACCTTTTATTCTTCCAGAAGAACTTTGTTACTATTTTTTTGAGATCTGTAAAATAATTTCTTGGGAGTTTGATTGGTATGGCACTAAATAAGTAAATTAGTTTGGGGAGCATTGTCATTTTTATTATATTCCCTCAGTCTACCTGTGAGCACTTGATATTTTTCCAACTGATTAGATCTGACTTTATTTGTGTGGAAAGTGTTTTGTAATTGAGTTCATATACGTCACATAGTTAGTTCATATAGTTCCTGACTTTCCCTTGGCAGATAAATTCCCAAATATTTTATGCTATCATCCGTTATTCTGAATGGAATTTCTTTTTGTATCTCTTGCTGCTGAACTTTGTTGGTAATATATAAAATGCTGATGATTTATGTGCATTAATTTTGAATCCTGCCACTTTGCTAAAGTTGTGAAATGTTTCTAGTAGTTTTTCAGTTGAGTCTCTAGGGTTCTCTAAGTATACCACCATATCATCTGAGAAGAGTGATAATTTGGTTTCCTCATTACATACTCTAATTCCTTTTATCTCTTTTTCTTCTCTTATTGTCAAAGCTAGCATTTCTAATACAATATTAAATAGTAATGGTGACAGTGGGCAGCCTTGTTTTACTCCTCATCTTATTGGGAATGGTTTTAGTTTGTCTCCATTACATATCATGCTTGCTGATGGTTCTAAATAGATGCTACTTATCATTTTAAGGAAAAGCCCATTTATTCCTATATCCTCTACTGTTTTTAATAGGAAAGGGTGTGGGATTTTATCAAAGGCTTTTTCTGCATCTATTGAGATAATCATATGGTTTTTGTTAGTTTGGTTATTAATATAATTAATTATACTGATAGTTTTCCTAATATTGAACCAGCCCTGCATCCCTGGTATAAATCCTACTTGGTCATAGTGTACTATTCTGGGGATGACTTTCTGTAACCTCATTGATAATATCTTATTTAAAATTTTTGCATCAGTTCTTCTTTGGACATAAATTTATTCCATCTCCACAGGTCTGAGAGGTAAACTATATTATGTTCTTCTAACTTGTTTACAAAATCACTCTTTATATCCAGATCATGAACCCATTTAGATCTTATCTTGGTATGTGGTGTTAGATGTGGGTCAAACCCTAATTTCTTCCACACTAGTTTCCAGTTTTCCCAGCAGTTTTTGTCAAATAGTGAATACTTATCCCAAAAGCTGGGGTCTTTGGGTTTATCAAAAACCAAATTGCTGTAGTTATTGCCTAGTTTGTCTTGTGATTCTATCCTATTCCACTGATCGACTACTCTATTTCTTAGCCAGTACCAAATGGTTTTGATGACCGCTGCTTTATAATATAGTTTTAGATCTGGTACAGCAAGTCCACCATCTTCAGCCTTTTTTTTTCATTAATCCCCTTGAAATTCTTGACCTTTTGTTTTTCCAAATGAACTTTGCTACTATGTTTTCTAGATCTGTAAGATAATTTCTTGGGAGTTTGATTGGTATGGCACTAAATAAGTAAATTAGTTTGGGTAGTATTGTCATTTTTATTATATTCGCTCGTCCTACCCATGAGCATTTTAAGTTTTTCCAATTGACTAGGTCTGATTTGATTTGTGTGGAAAGTGTTTTGTAATTTAGTTCATATAGTTCCTGACTATCCCTTGGCAGATAGATTCCCAAATATTTTATCCTATCATCCGTTATTTTGAATGGTATTTTTTTTATATCTCTTGCTGCTGAGCTTTATTGGTAATATATAAAAATGCTGATGATTTATGTGGATTTATTTTGTATCCTGCAACTTTGCTCAACATGTGAATTGTTTCTAGTAGTTTTTTAGTTGAGTTTCTAAGGTTCTCTAAGTATACCATCATGTCATCTGCAAAGAGTGATAATTTGGCTTCACAATTACCTACTCTAATTCCTTTTATCTCTTTTTCTTCTTATTGCCAAAGTTAACATTTCTAATACAATATTAAATAGTAATGGTGACAGTGGGCAGCCTTATTTCACTCCTGATCTTATTGGGAATGGTTCTAGTTTGTCCCCATTATATAGGATGCTTGCTGATTGCTTTAAGTAGATGCTACTAATTATTATAAGGAGAAGCCCATTTATTCATTTCTCTCTAGTGTTTTTAATAGGAATGGCTGTTGGATTTTGTCCAAAGCTTTTTCTGCATCAATTGAGATAATCAGATGTTTTTTT
>JAJPUD010030399.1:0-13203 GCA_023553655.1 Myrmecobius fasciatus | reverse complement strand
GCTGAATAAATTATGGTATATGAATATTATGGAATATCATTGTTCTGCAAGAAATGACCAGCAGGATGATTTCAGAGAGGCCTGGAGAGACTTGCTTGAACTGATGCTGAGTGAAATGAGCAGAACCAGGAGATCATTATCCACAGCAATAACAATACTATATGACGATCAATTCTGATAGACATGGCTCTCTGCAACAATGAAATTTTTCAAACCACTTCCAATTGTTCACTGAAGAAAGCCATATACACCCAAAGAGGGATGTGAAATGTGGACCACAAAATAACATTCTCATACCCTTGATTGATGTTTGCTTACATTGTGTTTCCTTTATCTGATATGTCTTTTGTGTAGATACGATTTTTCTTGCACAACAATGATAAGTTTGGAAAAATGTATATATATATTCGACTTGTCAAGTATTTTAACATAATTAACATGTAGTGGATATCCTGCCATCTAGGGGAGGGGTGCGGAGTTGGGGGGAAAAATTTGTAACAGAAAGCTATGTAAGGGTTAATGTTTAAGAAGTAGCCATATATATGTTTTGCAAATAAAATAAAATTAAAAAAAAAATCTTTATCTCTTTTATGATGAAGTTAAGAATTGAACATAAAAATTTTAAAATTAGGATGTATCTTAAAGTATAATCTTTTATTACATATAGTTTAAACTATAAATTAAATTTAAGTGTTCTCTCTACTCCACAATTCTGATTTCTATAATCTCATTATCTTTGCTTTAGGTTTTTAATGTGGGATCCATATGTAAATAGATACACATATACACATAGATAACTTTAACTTATATAATTATATTCTTATATAACCTATTTCTTTTTAATGCTATATATTTTATGTTAAACTTTTGTAAATATTTTCTCATAGTCCATAGGCTTTACTAATCTTTGATAGGAGTCTGCAACATATAAACACACACACACATACACACAACACACACACACACACACACACACACAAACACACCTCATTTATAATGTTTCAGTTCTTCAGTCATTTCAGTTGTGTCCAAATCTTTGATCCCATTTGACTTTGCTTGGCAATGCGATGGTCATGGTTTCCTATTTTCTCTTCTGCTCATTTTATAGTTGAGGAAACTGAGGCAAACAGGGTTAAGTGATTTGCCCAGGGTCACACAGCAAATAGTTGTCTGAGGTGAGATTTGAACTGAGGAAAATGAATTGTCCTGACTCCAAGTCTGGCCATGTCAACATACTTTTTAATTGTAAAAAATAATTTACTTAGATGCTCCAGAAAAGTGCCTTTTAAACTTATTGCACTGGAAAACTACATTCCCAGAAGAAGGCCCTATTCTTAGGCATATATCATTTTATAGGATAGTTCTGGGATTTTATTGTAGATACAGTAATCATTATGCAGTAAATTGTTTTCCTTTCAGGTTTTGGATAAATTTTATGTTGAACATAACTGACAGGAAGATGCAAAGTGAAGTAGGAAGCTATGTTTTCAATTAGCATTCTGTTCACCTCCTTTACTTCTTATTTATTCTGATTAGATTTATCTCCTTCAGAGAGGAAAAGATAGCATTATTATTTGCACCTATATTCCATTTAATCTTTTCTTCAAAGATGAAATGATTTAGCATTTTGTGTAGTTAGGTGTAATATTGATATAGCTTCATTGTCTATCATAATTTTTAATCATAATTTAGATTCCTGGTTATTCATTTTCATTAAATTAAAAGGTTTGGAAAAATGTTTAGCATTCAATTAGTGGTTTATTTTCCACTCATTACTACTGCCTCAGGACTATTCCCCAGAAACCTAAAAAAATAATATATAGTCTTAATATGGCATATGTCTGCCTGAGAAACACCTCTACACTTTCAGAAACAGTCATCATTACGCAGTAAATTGTTTTTCTTTCAAGGTTTTGGATAAATTTCATATGGATTATAACTATAGCTATATATATACACGTATATATACACATATGTATGTGTATATATATAGTTGTTTGTAAATATATATATATATATATATATATATATATATATAGTCCTCTCTCTCTGCATACACATACACACACATATACATACATATATGAAATGGAGGGGACTAAACTGGAAACTATAACTGTACAGTGAAGCAGGCAGCTATTATTTGAATTGATCTGGTTTATTTTCCATTGATTGCCATTGCCTCAGGACTATTCCCCAGAAATCTAAAAAACAATGTGTAGTGAAAATATAGTATATGTCTGCCTAGAACAAACCTCTACACTTTCATAGTTATCAACACTTTAGAGATCAACACATCACTTTATTTATTTATTTATTTATTTGCTTTTTGCTGAGGCAATTGGGGTTAAGTGACTTGCCCAGGGTCACTCAGCTAGGGAATGTTAAGTGTCTGAGACCAGATTTGAACTCAGGTGTTCCTGACTTCAGGGCTGGTGCTCTATCCACTGCGCCACCTAGCTGCCCCATCACTTTATTTTTAAGAGTGCAATATATCACTCTTTAGTGAGAGATGACTGCCATTTTCATTATCTAACTCTCAAAGACTTTATTTTTATTTTAAATTAGTGAAAAACAAACATTTTTTAACATAGTACAATAAAAATAATTTTTAATACTAGTGATTTGTTTTCATTTCTTACTTTAAAAAATTAAACAATGGTTTATCTATTTTTTCATAAAATTGTCTTCTAGTTCTCTTTATTAATTCAATTGTTTTATTACACGCAATTTTTATTATGCTCATAAATCTCACTTAATTTTTAAGAATTCCAACTTAATATTTAATTGGGATTTTTAATTTGTTCTTTGCCCAGAGGTTATTTAAATTATGTATCCAATTCATTGGTCTTCTCTTTCTCTCTTTTATTGATATAAATATTTGGAGATATAAATTTTCCTTGCATTACTGGTATTACTGCTTTCCATTAGTTTCAATAAGCTCATTCTTGTGCTCTTTCAGGAAATTATTGAATGTGTTCTTTGATCCATTCATTCTTTAGATTATTGTTTAGTCTTCAATTGATTTTTAATCTGTATTTTCATGATTTTTATTAAATGCAATTTTAATGCATTGGGAACTAAAAAGGATGCATTAAATATTTCTACTTTTCTGCATTTAATCATAAAATTATTACATCCTAATATTATTAATTTTTGTAAAGGGCCATATATGACTGAAAAAAAAAGATAGCTTCCTTTCTACTCACATTCTGTTCTCTTGAGATATCTATCATATCTAGCTTCTTAGATTCTGTTCACCTCCTTTACTTCTTATTTATTTTGATTAGATTTATCTCCTTCAGACAGGAAAAGATAGCAATATTATTTGCACCTATATTCCATTTAATCTTTTGTTCAAAGATGAAATGATTTAGCATTTCATGTAGTTAGGTGTAGTATTGATATAGCTTCATTGTCTATCATAATTTTTAATCATAATTTAGATTCCTGGTTATTCATTTTCATTAAATTAAAAAGTTTGGAAAAATGTTTAGCATTCATATATAGGTACAGAGTTCCATATACTGATAATCTGCAATTGTTACTCAGGCAAAGTTAGCTTTTCTGAGTTATCTGGCCAATTAACATTTGACTAATTTGTAAATATATATACAGATTTGCTTATATATATATGTTTGCTTAAATATATATATGTACATATATATATTTGCTTATATAAACAAATTATGTTTCTTTTTATAAAGAAGAAAAGTGACAAGCTCTACATCTTTCCAATATAAATGTAACCTATTGCTCAAAGGGTCCTTTTTATAAGTCTTCTTTCATTGGTGGAATTTGATTGCAAAATGTACCCTGACCATGTGAAGTGAGGAGCTGGTGAGCTCTAAAGACAAGAGAGAAGAGAGATCCTGTTTTTTGTTGGGGTTTTTTTTTGCTTCAATCTAGGAGAAAAAAATACAAGCAGTTTCACACTCTCTTCAAACATTGAGAGGGAAAAGCAATTGGGAGAAAGCCACCATGTAGAGAGCTGATTTAGGGGTTTGGCATAGGCTAGATCTGGATCCAGGTCTGTGTGCTAGGACACCCTGCATTGGAAGTGCATACTGGACTCCCATCCTGGTGTTTGATGAATTTTTAATTGCCTTCAGCTGGAAAATGTTGTACTCTGTCTTTTTGGGTGTTCTGATGCTCTAAAACTTTTTAGAATTGTTATTTAAAGGTTGTTTGGAGTGTTTTGGGGGAGAGGTTAGGTGAGTTCCTGCCTTTACTCTGCTATCTTGGCTGTCCTTGATTTCTGAAAATGATTTCTCCAGTCTCCTTTTTGGATCATGGCTTTCAGATAGTGTAATAATTCTTGTCTCTTCTGCATTTATTATACAGGCCAGTTGTATTTCCAGTGTGATATTTTACATATTCTTCTTTTTGTTTCATGTTTTTATTTGTTTCTTTAACTGATTCTTGATGCCTCATAGAGTTCAATTCAATTTGTGTAATTTAATTTTTAATTAATTATTTTCTTCAGTTAGCTTTTTTACCTCCATTTTTTTTCCATTGGGATAGTTGTATTTCTAAAGGAGTTGGCTTTCTTCAGGAGATATATATTTTCCATTTCACCAAATCTATTTTTATTGCTGCATAATTTTTTGTACTTCACTAATTTATTTTAAGAAGTTCTTTTTCAGTAAATATGTCTATTTGTATATACATATGTCATATATGATAATTTTTCCTTTTTTGCCAATACTATTTTAAGGAGTTTTCTAGGAGCTGCTTTTCTCAAATAATAGGTTATCATCCCAGAAACTGGAGTCCTTGAGTTCATTAACCCAAACCCATAGTGGTTTACTATAGTTAGTCCTTGTGTGACTAATCTATTCCACTGCTCACTTGCTATTCCATCAGGTAGTGTGGCCTGAGCAATTGCCTGCTGTGTCAGGAACAAGCTCTCCAACTTGTATTAGGGTTTGGGGTCTTCTCCTGGTTGGCTGGGGCACTGGCTGCTTCTGACTTGTCTGTATTAGATGATGTTCCCCTTTGGCCCAAGTGATATAGACCTTCCCTTACCCTATCCCCCCAGCCTTCTAAGTTATCTTGGGTGGGATAAGTTTTTCATCCTGTCTTCTGGTTAGTTATGTCACTAGACGATTCATTTTGAGGCATTCCTTGAAAGTTTTCTGGAGATGAATTAAGTAGAGTTCAGGTCCGTTTGAACCTTCATTCAACATCTTGGCTGGATTCTTCTTTTCATAATAAATCTTTCTAACAAAGACAGGTTGAGTTGTCTTATGATGTATCTTGTTGCTGCTAAATTTGAGCCCTCCTGTAGTGGTTTAGAATATAGGCAGAGAAGTTGTGAGTTCAGGCAGAAATTATTATCATATCTATACTCTAAACAACTAAGGACATATGTACCTGTCCTTGTCATCTGCCTGTTCATAGTTATATATTTATGCAGAAGATATCCTTGGAGATATTCAAAATGGTGTAAGAATAATGAAAGTATGCAAAAGTTTGTGGCAACAAAATGTAAAACTATTAATTAGTTCAAGGTTAAAAGAGAATTTTCTTCAATTCAGTTTTAAGGAAAAGATTTTCTTAGTGGAGAGCAAGTTAGGGAATATCATGTTAATTCAAAGAAAAGTCAGTTTCACTAAGATTTATTATCTAATTTGAGAATAAGACATTTATAGAGCATGTTCTTACTATAAGACAACTCTTTTTCCAGGTAAACTCTTATACAATTTGGAATTAGTTACTCAAATTGCTTGCTCATTCCATCCCAGGTTTTATTTTCTTTTTTTGCTAGTATTGGTACACAATTTTTGATTTTTATGTAAATTCCTTAATTTATATATATATATATATATATATATATATATATATGTGTGTGTATGCATAAGTGTGTGTGTGTGTGTGTGTGTGTGTGTGCATGTGAAGTGTTGTTGCCTATGTTTTCTGTAAGGATCAGATTCTCCTCAGTCTCAACCCCTTTAATGGGAAGAATTAAAATTAGTTGGAGTTCCTTAGGAACCACTATACATCTCTCAGATTGGCTGACAGGAAAAGGTAATGATGAATATTGGAGGGATTATGGGAAAACTGAGACATTAATACATTGTTGGTCGAGTTTTGACCTGATTCAAACATTCTAAACAACGATATGAAACTGTACCCAAAAGCTTATCAAACTGCATTCCCTTTGTTCTAGGAGTGTCTCCCTTGGGCTCATACCCAAAAGAGATCATAATAAAAGAGAAAGGGCCCCACATGTGCAAAAAATGTTTGTGGTAGCCCTTTTTGTAGTGGCTAGAAACTGGAAACTGAGTAGATGCCCATCAGTTGGAGAATGGCTGAATAAATTATAGTATATTAATATAATGGAATATTATTGTTATGTAAGAAACAACTAACGAGATGATTTCAAAGTGGCCTGGAAAGACTTACATGAATTGATGCTAAGTGAATTGAACTCTGTACACAGCAACAATAACATTATGCAATGAATGATTCTGATGGACATGACTCTTCAACAGTGAGGTGATTCAGACTAGTTCCAATGATCTTGTGATGAAAACAACCTTTTGTATGGACCTAAAAGAGATTGAGTGTGGACCACAACATTGTATTTTTACTTTTTTGGTTGTTTGCTTGCATTTTGTTTTCTTTCTCATTTTTTTTCTTTTTGATCTGAGTTTACTCATACAGCATGACAATTGTGGAAATGTGTATACACATTCTTCCATAGAAGAATTGCACATGTTTAACATACATTGGAGTACTTGTCATCTGGAGAGGGAGTTCAAGGAAGGAAGGGAGAAAAACCATTGGAACATAAGGATTTGCAAGGGTGAATGCTGAAAACTATCTTTACATATGTTTTGAAAATACAAAACTTTAAAATAATAAAAAAATAGAAATAATTGGAATTCTAAAAGAAAAAATGGAAGATTTCTAAATAATTGGAAGAAAGAGTGAATAATTTTATGAAAAAAAGTTTAAATGGTTATATATAAACTAAAAGATTTCAGAGTTCTACCTTTCTTAGTATTTTAAAATATTTGGCTTCTGATTTTTCTGCTGATACTTGAATTATTTCAATATTATTGTAAAATTTGCTAATTGGATTACAGAAGCTTAATTGTAATGGAGTCAATAATAATTAAGACATCCTTAGCTTTTTTTTTGGTAAATATTCAAACAAAGCAAAATGATTTATTTTACAATTTCAGATTCTCAAAATCTGAATTTTTTTTTCCCCAAAAAAATCTTCTTCAACTTATTATTAGCAGAGTTTCACCAAGGCTACAGTTTAGATAAAAATTACAAAGGACAGTCAAAACCTTAAGTTCTCTAAAGTTTCAAGGGAACTATGACTTTGTAATTTAATTATCATCTTATAACTCTATTACTAAAAATATCAAAATCATAATGTTTGAGATAATGTTTATCTGGTTTTGAAGTAAAATTTGAGAGCTTCTACTAAATTGCTTTGAGATTTGTCTTATAACAGACTGTAGCAAGAAGTTCTAAGCCTTTACAAATTATATGGAATCAGAGGAAAAAAAACCTCTACTTGTGACATAATATACCTCTTATGCCAGTCCTGATGAGGTGTAAGGTTCACAAAACTATCTCCTCTCTTTTCCCCAGATATTTTCTGCAGTCTTTGTAGATCACAGGTAAAACACAATTTGTACTTTATTTCATATGTAGAAGAAATTGAAGGACATTTCTCAACTGTTCATAAACAAGTGTAAACTATTTTTCTCAACATCCTGTTCAATTCTATGACAAAAAAAATTTCTAAAAGAAGAGAATATTTAATAGACATTTCCAGAAGAAGAGTCCAAAATAATCTGAAAGATGTGAAATATGGAGGTTCCCAATTAAAGGATGCCAAAAAAATTCTAGACATAATGATCCTCATGATAAAGATGATTGTTACAATTAATGTTTCTTCTAATTTAAAAGGCATATGACTCTTTGATCTTACTGTGTACAGATCTGCTCTCATTGTCTTCTTAATGATATCTCCTCTTAGGAGGAGAAATAGAATGTTGACCAAGGAAACAGCCAGGAAAGGGAGAATCTTGGCATCTTTTCTTTTTCCTGAGGGAGTAGAAAAGCTGGAGAATATGGGAATCAGAACTGACAAGCACGAATGGACTGATGGCTGAGAAATTTGCAGCCAAGAAGGCTGATGTGGGAAGCAACCACACATGATATTTATCAAAAAAAATGAGATAAAATGACAAAATAGAATTGACTGAGTAGAAGGAGACATAGGTGCTCACCAACACCAAAATGGTGTAAGTGGCTTTAATGGCAGGAGACCTTCTGGACAAAGACCTGGAGCTGTGAATATGCTGGACTTGTTGATGGTGTCTTTGCAGGAGAAGCACCAGATAGCCACTGGCTATGACCATAAATCCCACACACAGGAAATCAGGAATAGAGAAAAAAATTACAAATAGAGAGACTCTGAATGTTGGTGAAGCAAATTGTGAACAGAATCCAGCATTCCATATCCTTGTGTTGTCACTTCTTTCTGTATACTTCTGCATATTTCCAAATATATCGATATTTATTGGAATTTGTAGGATCCAGCACAAAAAGCAGAAGGGGAAAATGTAATTTGAGGCATGAGCTTTGAGTTTTAAGCAAATAGAGAAGGTGAAGGAACTGATGGTGATAATCTGAAAACCACTCAGAAAGCAAGTGATAGTGAGAGAAACATTACGGGCAACTCGGTGGAGGAAATGAATCACTTTACACCCCACATGATCCAGGAAATTTTTTAGCCCCAAACCAAACATTGTCTGAGGGACTCCCTTGGAAATAAGCACAATGGAGTTGGCCAAGGCCAAGTGGAAGAAAATGGAGTCTATGGACCTCAGCCTGTTGCCATTAAAGAAGGTGATTGTATAATGAAAAAGGAGAAAGAAGTTTCCCAGGATACCTGCTCCTGTCTGGATGAAGAAGAAAACACCTAGAACTAAATCAAGGAAAACAAGTGTTTCACTGACTGAAGTAGAAATATTTTCACAGATGGATACAAGAAAAATAAAAAGGAAAAAAGAAAGAAAGGAAGGAAGGAAAAAAGAATAGAAAGGAAGGAAAAGAAAGGGAGAGAAAAGAGAGTAAAGGAGGGAGGTTTTGAGAGAGTAAAGAAGAAGGGAAGGAAAAGAAGGAAGGAGAGAAGGAGACAGGCAAGGAATGAAGGAAGGGAGGAAGTGAAGGAGAAAAGAAATGGGGAAGGATGAAGGGAAGAAAGGAAGGAAAGGAAGGGGGAAAGGAAGGAATAAAAGGAGAGAGGAAAGGAAAAAAAGTGGGAGGGGGAGGGAATAAAGAAATGTTCTCAGAGACAGGCAGATGCGAGAAACAAAAAAGGAAGAAAAGAAGGAAGAAAGAAAGAAAGAAAGAGGGGGGAAGAAAGGATGGAAGGAAGAATGAGGAAAGAAAGAAATGGAAGAAAAGAGGAAGATTGGAAGGAAAGTTTTCCAACATTATTCTAGGAGGCAATTTTATATTGAGAAATTAAAGCAAAACATGATCAACTTAATTGTATTTCTTGAATTTTTTTTTTCGTAGTGAGCAGAGGGCAAATACTTAAATACTAAAAAGTCATAAGCAAAGCACCACTATTCACCAATACAAAGAAAAAATGAAGAAAAGATAGAAACATAGATAGGGGAAACAAAAGAGGGAGAAAGTAAAAAGAGAAGAGAGAGAAAAAGATCTGGGTGTATGATTGTTTGCAGAAGGAAAATTGCTGTATAGAAATATGCTAAGATATTTCAGATTATGAAAAATAGAAAAAAAACAGAATTATAATTTGAAAATTCACATTTAACTAATAATACTCAAATTAAAATAGTTATAATACTTTTCAACATATACATTTCTACAGAAGGGGAAAGAATGTCCATCTGTCTCTCTGCCTGCTTCTCTGTCAGTTTCTGCTTATCTCTTATTCTCTCTGACTCTTTCTCTGTATGTCTCTGTCTTTCTGTGTGTGTGTATGTGTGCCTGTGTCTCTGCCATTTGTTTCTCTCTGTGTCTCCTTTCTGTCTCTCCCTGTTTTTCTATCCACACACACACACAAACACACATATACCCGATAGAAGAAGGGAGATACAATTATATCATAAGAAATAGTTGAATCATTCATCTAAAAAGTTCTTATTCTTTCCACCCTTTTCATTTAGATGATAATAGTGCAAATAAAGGAATCCTGTCAAAATTATTGATCCATAATACAAACAGAAGTTGCTGATAGCTGATAATCCAGATGAAATAAACAAATAAAAAAGAAATAGCCTTGATACCTCTTATGCTCACTAGAAACTAAAGACAGAAAACCTTTCAATGTGATCCTCCATTGCCATGTCCAGGAGCTAATATGTAAATCACAGAAAAACAAAATAAATCATAAACAGAAAACAAATAAAACCAAAACCAAGAGATAACTAGGAACAGAGAGACAAGTGTTTCAAACAAAAGATCTCTCCAAATGGACAGTTAACTTTTTTGGCTGGCCACCTTCATTTTAAAAATCCTATAATTCTTTCAATGTATCCAATTCAAATGACCCTATGTATTTTTATTGATAAATGAAATCATCCATGCTAATCCTAAACCAGCTCTCCCTCACTAAAATCAAATTCACTTGCATGTCATGGCACCACTTCCATGATGTCATTGATCTTAATAAAAGATAAACAATAGCAAGTTATATATAAAAGGAGAAAAAAAAGATTTTAAAAAAAAAGATAATTCTAATTGACCCATCTTAAATTTAAATGTACTCTCCGAAGTTGGCTTAATCTCCATAGCTCATGATTTAGTTTTCCTTCAGACTAAGCCAGAATTTCCCTCTAAATATGTTGCCTTAAAAATAAATAAATAAAATGTTTAAGCCTTAAGTTGATGTAGACTGGAACCAATGAGAGTAAGACCTCAACAAAAACCCATTTTCTTCCTACCAGCCTAGTGACTAGCTAGATGGACCATAGGAAGGGCTGATAGACTTAGCAGGAACTACTGTAGACATTATGGAAGCCAAGCTCTTCTCTGAGGGAAGCAGCTGGTAGCATTGAGAATCTTCACCTTTTGATTTTGTTCAGGCCTTTTGTTATCCTAAGTAGGTCTTTATTGTACTTGGGTGGGGTTGAATAGCTTGTTCAATTCCTTCTCTGACAAACTCCAGGAAACCTAATCTGATTTATAAATTATTTTATTAAGCCCAAGGTTATTTCTCTGCTATAAAAAAATTACCTGTACCTCAATCCCTTGACAAATTCTTTCAAATGGTTCCTATTTTTCTGCTTTTTGTTGAGGCAATTGGGGTTAAATAACTTGCCCAGGGTCACACAGCTAGGAAGTGTCTGAGATCAGATTTGAACTCAGGTCCTCCTGACTTCAGGGCTGGTGCT
Organism: Myrmecobius fasciatus; assembly: GCA_023553655.1. Taxonomy (NCBI): domain Eukaryota; kingdom Metazoa; phylum Chordata; class Mammalia; order Dasyuromorphia; family Myrmecobiidae; genus Myrmecobius; species Myrmecobius fasciatus. Next base: position 1,804 of record JAJPUD010030399.1, on the reverse strand, counting down.
CTAACCACTGCGCCACCTAGCTGCCCCCCTTGACAAATTCTTTAGGAAGTTAGCATACTAAAGTTGAGAGTTCATTAGGAACCATTTGATTTATGACAGCAAATTCATTAGGGCTTAATTAGAAAGGTGTCTCCTCCCTTATTAATAGTGAATTCTACCAGGAAATTTAGCAAGAATCTTTCCCTTTGTTAATGGCTAAAACTCAGCTTTGAAACTTAATCCTCCAGTCAATGGCATGATAATTAAATCTTTGTCCCTTGATTTGGATCTATAGAGTCTTTTGAGAAACATCATGACATAACACTAACTCAAAATGCAATATATTTTTGGGGTCAAACCACCTCTCCCCAACATTTGATGTATAGCACAAGGGATTACTGAAACCCCAAGATATTTGGGGTTTTCAGAGCTTGTACAAAACAGTACCCATCAGAAAGGCAGTATGGAAGCACTTGAAAGGAGAAAAAATAATATGTTGCAAAATAAAATCCATGCTCACACTTTCTCCCAGAAACATGCAAGAAATTCTTCTAATTAAAAAAAAAAAACACATTTTATTCTCGCCTAATCATTTAGAAAGATTTCTATAATTTTGTCTTACTTATTTTTACTTTACTCATCTTAAAATTTCAAAAGAAAATCATGCAAGCAAAGAGATTTTAAAGAGAAATTAAAACTACTCCAAAGAGCAAAAAGGCTTGAATTGAAGTGAAAAAAATCTGGCTGGGACAAGAAACCTTACTTAGGTGGTCCAGCTCTGTTGTGCTGGTTCCATTTTCATCCTTATGTGGCCTTAGCAGAATTGCAGTCATCTCATTTCTCAATTGTTGGGGAAATATTAATCTTCGTTCTAGGAGAAATCAGAAGAAATCAGCTGGATCGGTGAGCTGCAAGTCAATAATTTCAGAGACTGGCTGAAAAAGGAAAGAACAAACGGATGAAAATACCCTAGTTGCCACTCACTAGAAAGAAAATGTCCTATTCTAGCTTTTTTTTTTTTTTTTTTTTTTTTTTTTTTGGTATAATGGTGCCCCCAAAATATTTTTCTTTATTGAAAGGTAAAATATAATAAAATTTTTATTTTTATTTTTTTTTTTTTTTTTTTTGCAGTCTAGTATCAGTAGCAATAGCAATAGCCTGTGATTACTAAAAGTCATCTCAGGATGGAGCTCCTTAGTCTTTAATCTCCATAGGCAAGCACAAAGGTGGGGAAGACTTCTGGTTGGATACATACTAAAAAGTCAGACCTCTCTGCCCTTATGTCTGATACTAAATCCTGGGTAGATTCAGTGTCAGAAGAGTGAGGAAGACATTACGGAAGGTCAGTGTGTGACCCAGATTGCAACTCTACAATTATGGACAACATGGAAATTGTAATTATAAATGTTTGCCGGTCTTTGAAGTATAGATAAGAGGAAGTTTGTTAAACTTATTGGGATTCAAAGGACACCTCAAAAAAGTTGGGGTTCCAGACTTGTATAATAAGGTGTCTCAAAACAATTTGCAGGCTCAGCCCCATCTCCAACACAAGGGCAAAGGTTATTACAATTGTCATGCCAATCAAAGTGGGCCAAATTTAGCAACGAATTAGGAGGAAGAAAATAGATTTATAGGGGAAAAAATGGTTCAGGTGCTTCATGTCACTGATATCCTAATTTTAAGGCTTCAAGGTAGAATTGAGGAGTAGTTTTAGAGATGGATTTGAGAAGCAGTCTGGTAGGGACTTCATTATTATCTCAGAAACTTTATTATTACTGACCAACAGATTATCTGACAATCAGCATTGTTCATGTAAATACAGCAC
>JAJPUD010030398.1:0-13204 GCA_023553655.1 Myrmecobius fasciatus | reverse complement strand
AATTCACAACTTTGGCAAAGTTGCAGGATTCAAAATTAATCCACATAAATCATCAGCATTTTTATATATTACCAACAAAGTTCAGCAGCAGGAGATACAAAAAGAAATTCCATTCCAAATAGCAGATGATAGGATAAAATATTTGGGAATCTATCTGCCAAGGAAAAGTCAGAAACTGTACGAACTAAATTACAAAACACTTTCCACATAAATAAAATCAGACCTAATCAATTGGAAAAATATTAAGTGCTCATGGGTAGGCAGAGCGAACATAATAAAAATGACAATACTACCCAAACTAATCTACTTATTTAGTGCCATACCAATCAAACTCCCAAGAAATTATTTTACAGATCTAGAAAAAATAGTAGCAAAGTTCATTTGGAAGAACAAAAGGTCAAGGATTTCAAGAGGATTAATGAAAAAAAAGGCAGATGAAGGTGGCCTTGCTGTACCAGATCTAAAACTATATTATAAAGCAGCAGTCATCAAAACCGTTTGGTACTGGATAAGAAATAGAGCAGTGGATCAGTGGCACAGGATAGGTTATCAGGACAACCTAGGCATTAACCTTAACAATCCAGTGTTCGATAAACCCAAAGACCACAGCTTTTGGGATAAATACTCTCTATTTGGCAAAAACTGCTGGGAAAATTGGAAACTAGTGTGGAAGAAATTAGGGCTTGACCCATACCTAACACCACATACCAAGATAAGATCTAAATGAGTTCATGATCTAGATATAAAGAGGGACTTTGTAAGCAAGTTAGAGGAACGTAATATAGTTTATCTCTCAGATAAACTATGGAGATGGAACAAATTTATGTCCAAAGAAGACTTGGAACTCCTAATTGAACACCAGATGGATAATTTTGACTATATTAAGTTAAAAAGTTTCTGTACAAACAAAACAAATGCAGACAAGATTAGGAGGGAAGCATCTAATTGGAAAATCATCTTTACATTTAATGGTTCTGATAAAGGCCTCATTTCTAAAATATATAGAGAATTGTCTCATATATATAAGAATTCAAGCCACTCTTCAATAGATAAGTGGTCAAGGGATATGAACAGACAATTTTCAGATGATGAAATTAAAACCATCTCTAGTCATATGAAAAGTTGCTCCAAATCACTATTGATCAGAGAAATGCAAATTAAGACAACTCTGAGATACCACTACACACCTGTCAGATTGGCTAAAATGACAGGAAAAGATAACGATGAATGTTGGAGGGGATGTGGGAGGGCTGGGACACTAATACATTGTTGGTGGAACTGTGAACGAATCCAACCATTCTGGAGAGCAATTTGGAACTATCCTCAAAAAGTTATCAAACTGTGCATACCCTTTGACCCAGCAGTGTTTCTATTGGACTTATATCCCAAAGAGATCTTAGAGGAGGGAAAGGGACCCACATGTGCAAGAATGTTTGTGGCAGCCCTTTTTGTAGTGGCTAGAAACTGGAAACTGAAGGGATGCCCATCATTTGGAGAGTGGCTGAATAAATTACGGTATATGAATGTTATGGAATATTATTGCTCTGTAAGAAACGACCAGCAGGACTATTTCAGAGAGGCCTGGAGAGACTTGCATGAACTGATGCTGAGTGAAACGAGCAGAACCAGGAGATCATCATGCACAGCAACAACAGTATTACATGATGATCAATTCTGACGGACATGGCTCTCTGCAATAAAGAATTGTCTCAAACCAGTTCCAGTTGTTCACTGAAGAAAACCATATACACCCAGAAAGAGGGACATGAAATATGGACCACAACGTAACATTTTCATGATCTCTATTGACATTTGCTTGCATTTTGTTGCCTTTCTCTGATTCTTTTTTTTCTTGTAGATAGGATATTTCTTGCATAACTTCTTAAGCATTTCAACATTATTAACATGTAGTGGACTTCCTGCCATCTACGGGAGGGGAGGGGACTGGGGGTAAAATTTGTATTGGAAAGCTTTGTAAAGATCAAAGTTGGGGAACTACCCATACATATGTTATACAAATAAAAAGCTTAAAATAAAAAAAAAAGACTCTAGTTCTCTTTTTCTCTTTTTCTAGTTAATTGGCTTTCTTTTTATAATCCCCTGCATTTGCCTGCAGCCAGCAACTTCCTTACCCCACTTTTGTACTCCCCAGGTGTACTGGTTCTTTCTGGTCTGGGGCTGAGTCTTAGCAGCATATGATCCTTATCAGGAGATGTTCCTTCAATCTACTTGGACTAACAACTCTGACTCCCTATATTGTCAGAGAGGTAAATTTTTTTATTCTTCAAGCTGAGATGCTCTCTTAACCTTAATAGCTCCAGGGTTCCCCATTGGTTATTTCTGCAGAGGTATCCTAGATGAATTTATGTTTCACTCAGATTAAACTCCAGGCTGGGGTCTTTCTTCCAGTCTCATAGGGTTGACCGAGAAAGACCTCTTTTCTACCCCACATCTTATTTGTTTTTTACTCGTCTATGTTTACCTTGATGCATAAATTTGTTTTGTTTGTGGGAGAAATCTGGACAGCTTTGAATTTTTTAAACTACCCAGCCATCTTTCCAGAATCCTCTCAAGCATTTTTAATGAAAAGATTAAATATAAGACTCAAACATAAACAGGTAAACAGAAAAGGGAAATCATAAAGGACTTAATAAAGTTAATCTATTTACATTCCTATATTAAAAGATACTTGTAATTTATAAGAAATTTCTCATTATTAGCAAACTTAGGAGGAAGATATGTATATAGATAGACAGAGCATAAAGTGTGAATTGAATATGAAGGGATGATATCTAAAAATTAAATAAAATTCAGAAGTTAGAAAGGGGAAAGCACTGGGATAAAGTGAAAGGAAGAATGGGTTAAATTATTTCACATAAAAGAGTCAAGAGAAACATTATGTAATGGAGGGAAAGATGGGGGATGTCAAAAAGGGTAATTGTGTAATCCTTACTTTCATAAGAACTGGCTCATAGAGGAAGTAACAGACACTCTATAGAAATTTATCTTAGCCTACAGGAAATTTGGAGCAGAGCAGGATAAATGATGTTAGTCAATGAGGGGATGAGGGCAGACTGCGGGAAGCACTAGTCAGAAGCAAAACACTTTTGAGGAGGATCAGAATGAAAGGAGTGAATAGAATAAATATGAGGGGATAGATGAGAGGAAATACATTTAGCAATTGTAACTGTGAAAAAAATTAAAGCAAGTTTTTTTTTTCTGATAAAGACTTTATCTCTCAAATGAGAACTGAATTGAATTTATAAAAATATGAGCCATTTCCTGATTGATAAATGATCAAAAAACATAAATCATTTTCAGATGAAGTAATCAAAGCTTTCTTTGGTCATAAAAATATTGTAAATGACTATTTATTGGAGAAATGCAAATCAAAACAATTCTAAGTTACTGCCTCATAGTTATGTGATGAGATACTAGGATTGAAAAGGAAAATAACAAATATTGGACAAGATATAGGAAAAAGTGAGACATTAAAGCACTGTTAGTAAATTGTGACCTGTTCCAACCACCATTTTGAACGATTTGAAATATGCTTAAAAAGCTATTAAAGCTGTGAATAATCTACCAATGCTACTACTAAGTCTGAATTCAAAAAGGGATTTTTATAAAAGAAAAAAAGAAAGGACCTGTTCAAAAATGTTTATAGGAGGTCTTTTCTGGGGGCAAAGAATTGGAAATTGAGTGGATGCCCATCAGTTGGGGATTGGCTGAACAAACTATGCTATATGGATATGGTAAAATACTAATGTGTCATAAGAAATGATAAAAAGAATGCCTCAAAAGCCTTGGAAAGACTTCTAAGACCTGATGCAAAGTGAAATATATTGTGTACAAAGTTAATAGCAATAATATAAGATAATTAGCTGCAAATGACTTATTCTCAGCAACACAGTGATCCACGTCAACTCTGAAAGACTTATGATGAAAATTCTATCCATTTCCAGAGAAAGAACTGATGGTGTCTCAATACAAATTGAAGCAGATTTTTTTAAACTTAATATCTTGAGATTTTTTTTGAGGAGTGGTTGGTTATGTTTTCCTTCACAACATGACTAATATTGAAATATGTTTGGCATGAATAAACAATATAAACTATATCAAATTGTTTGCCTTCAATGTGGAGCATGGAGTGGGAGGAAGAATTTGAAATTCAAAGTTTTAAAATCAAATGTTTTAATAAAGTTTTTTATGTAACTGAGGAAAAATAAAGTATCAAATAAATAGTTCTAGCAATAATGAAATTGTGTGTACCATTTTCACATAAAGGAGTTGTGAGGATCATTCCTAATACTCATGGAGTCTTTGGGCTGGATAGTGCATTTTTGGTCAGGAAGACCTTGAGTCATAGCCTAACTCAGTGATTTGCTATTTCTGTTTTTTTTTTAACTCTGTGCTGTAGTTTTTTATCTGGAATATGAGAGGATGGGACTCCCTCCAAGGTTTGTTCCAATTCTAATGTATGATCCTTTGAGTTATGATTCTCTGTTCCTATTATTCATCTTTAACAGATGATAAAATTGACATTCATATTAAGACTAGTTATAAGTTACACAACTAGAGAGTTCTAGAGGCAGAATTTGAACTCTTATCTTCCACTTGTATTGCTAAGCTCTTTATATCATGTATTTTCTTTTGAGTAGTGGAGTTTTCTCCCTGCTAAGATAAATTCTGAAGGCATCACTTTTTTTTTGCATCTGTGCCATGCCTGTAGGTGGTTGTTGGCCCTACCATAATAACTTCATGCAAAGTGCAGAGCAGTCACTGCAAACAGACATGAAGATTCACTTTAAAAATTCGTAGAGAGGGTTGCAGTCTCTAGGGAGACAGGAAGGGAGAACTTGTCTATTTATTTTCAATTATCTAAGAATGTCAAGAGAAATTCTCCAAAATTCTTGCACCCAGCTGGTCTAAAGCTTTGTGGGACATGACATTGAGGGCCATTAATACCAGGAGCACTCATGTTTTCAGGAGATTTGAATGTCTCATTCTGCCAGTTGCTTTTGGCTCAGCTGTTTCTTGCTAGTTGTGTTTCAATTTGTCTTTTCATTTTAGATTTCAGTCTCCCTTTTTTTCCATTGTACTGAGTAATATATGACTCTAAATGATGTGTGTAATGGGAAACTGATGTTATGCCTGTACTTTATTGACACAGCTGACAAAAAAAGGCTTAGCCTACATTTCTAAGTAGTATAATTTATTGTTCACTATTCCCCCACTCACCCACATATAAAGTAAATGAGAGAAAGGGAACAAAGAATTGTAATATTGCTCCTTTCCCAAACACTTACAAACAAAAAAGAAAATCATTAAACTTGAAAAAAGTAGTTTCTCTTTGAGCTCCTAGTCTTTAGAACTGGGTTTTATTTCTATGTGGCTAGCTATTTATAGGACATTTGGAGCCCCCATTATTATAACAGCCTCCTTGAAATTATGCAATCTTCATCAAGGCAGCCAAAAAAGAACATACTACCTTATAGGGTAGATATTCTTTTCTCTCAAAAGAAGGCAAGGATATGAATGTCATCAGTCCGACTCACTGCAGGATATTCCTTCTAACCCTATTAAATCATGGGGATAATAATGATACTTTGGTAGGAGGAATTTTTCAAAAATATATGCTAGACCAAATTGTCATGCATGCATTATGGATTGTGGCAATAGTACCTCAAGTAGTTAATGCTCATCAATAATCAGCAAATTGGCACATTGTACCAAGGCATAAACTTCTGCTCTCAAATTAATGCCTTGCTTATTTAACTATTTGCATTAGGATTTATTTGAATACACACACACAAACACACACATACACAAAGAGTGGAAATGAAAACAAATAAATGATAATAATTAACCTTGGGAATCAAAGGAGTAAATACTAACAGATTAAATAATTTTGCTAACTTAATAAAAACTGTTTTCATATGCTAACTGCTCTAATAAAGATAGTGCCTATCAACTAAATGAACAAAGCTTTAGATTCACTCAGTTGAAAGAATTGTCAACCTACTAATAATATGTTGACTGTTAGGAACTCTGAGTTTACTGTCTGTTTTTAGCCTGTGCTGATGCTAGAATGTGTATGCACATGTTTTGAATGTGGGAATGCAGGTATTTTCTAATCTGCAGAGATACCTAATAGACACATGTCCTTTGTTTGGGTAATTCTATTACAAAGACTATTTCCTGATAGACAAAAGTAATTTTCTTAAAGAGTTTCTTTGATACAAAAACTCTTAAAAGGATAGGCAGGCATTTGCTACAAAACCACAAATATTCAGCTATGGAAATTAAATAGTGCAGGTATATATTTTTTCCCAAAAAAATTAATTTTCAGGACTCAGGTTGAAATGGCATTTCTTTGGCACTTCTTTCTGTCAATTTTCCATCAAATCATTCTTCAAGGCTGAGTTCAAATGCTACCTAGAGTTTTCCTTGACCATGGTAACACAAAACAAGTATAGAACCTTACATCCTATATCATCAGTTACCTTTATGTAATAGTGGTACCAATGGTAAACTCCAAAAATGGATATAATTAAATATAATAATCATTTATTAAATGCCTACAATTTGTAAAACACTGTGTTAAACTCTGAAGATACCAATACAAAGATGGGAAATACTTTCTGGCCAAAAGGAGCTTATAGTCTAATGAAGATAATGATAGTTAAATAATTATATACAGGATAATTTAAGAAATAATAACAATTAGTAAGAGCAGAGAAAATAAATTAGCACTGAAGAAATATTCTGGAAAAATCAAAGTATTCTAAGAGGAAGACTTGAGGAGTTAAATTCATTCTAATAATAAGAGAAATAATAAGAGAAAGTCCTACAAAACTATGGAGATGAAATAGCAAATGTTGAATTTTGATAATGGCAAGGAAACTAATTCCTTTGAAAGGTATATGGAATAAGTAAGGGGAACTAAAAGCAAAGAGTATAAAATCTGATTATAGAAGACTTTATCAAACAGAGTAAAGCAAGACATTTTTTGAGATAGGAGGTTACCATGGGAAAAAAAAAATCAAGAGATTTCAGTGTCCAAACATTAAGATTGTGATAGACAATCAGCTTCAAATGAAAGACTAAGCATCTTAGAAGAGAATGAAAAAATGTTAAAACTAAAGGAAATAATAGAGATCATCCAGCCTCGTGCCCTTATTTTAAACTTGAGAAAATTGAGGGCAGGAAAGAATAAGTAACTTGACCAAAGTCATCAGTGCATTTGCAACAGAACCAAGGACTAGTACTCAATTCTATTGACCATTTTCCTAACATCATCATTCTCCACAGATAAATATCAAATGGCCACAGCTGAATTGAAGCAGGATGAAAATGGCTGCCATTCTAACTTGTAGAAGGACATTTTAAAGTTGTTACTCTAAATATGGAGTGGTTCTGTCAAGTGGGAAAAATCAGTATTCATTGATTTTATTTAATTATTCTTTCAAGGCTGACCAAAAAAAGCAGGGTTAGAATCACTAAGATCAGAAATGGGGGGTGGAGTATGATAAGGGTGATTCTCTTTAAATTTCCCTTTCACTGTTGAAAATTCAATTCATTTCAATTCAAAAGGCACTGACCACATATGTTCCAGACACTTTGCTAGAGATATAAAGACAAAACCACAACAGTCTAGTCGCTTACATTCTACTAAGATGTATTTTAGCAGCCTTGTTCATTAACTGGGGGCAATAATATTCTATCTGCTTTTTTTTGGCCTGCACTTTTTATTTGTAGTTATTCTATCCTAAATTTCTCTCACTGTCTATCTTGCACAAGCTGTAGTGATAGAAGTTGTTGCCTTATTTTTCTCTGTAGACTCCGCTTGCTTCAGGCCTTCATGGTTTGAATGTCTTTGGCTTTCCCAAAGGTAAGTTATTAAAGACCAATATAAAAATTCAACTACCCAGGTAATTCAAGCATTGCAAACCCTGCTCTTGTTTAAATTGCTTATCTGAGTGAGTCCAAAATATGTTTCTAGAACTGAATTATTGAGATATTTACCTCATATTCCACTATGCTTTCAGTTTATGTAGGCCTGGTATCACTCTATTCTCAATAATGGTCTCAGGCACACTCTGAGTGATGAAAACAAGATAGAGAGGGAAAAATGGATTGCGAGTGAAATAAAGCTGCTTCATTCGTTGTCTCATTTTCACTTCTCACATCCAGCTATAGCGGTCACCCCTTCTCAGGCTGAAGCTGCTTCAGCTGAGCACTCACAATTATGTCTTTAATGTCAGCACTTGTCACTATGGAAATGTTGACTGCTGTTTTTCTCAAGTGCCACAAACAATAGATTTGTTTATGTCCAGTAACCAGATTGGCTATAAGGAAATATATTATGGCATGAGATTAAAATCTATCTATCCATCTATCTATCTATCTATCTATCTCTCTATCTCTCTATCTATCTATCTATCTATCTTTCTATCTATCTCTATCATAGTTGTCAAGGATTGGGGAAATGGAAATATAAAATTCTAGGTCGAGTTATAAGCACATTAAGCATTTTTTATTTACTTATTCATGTACCTCTTTGTTTTACAAAGAGATTTCATTGAGAGAATGAAATATTTGATTTTTTTTCTCTTAGTATTCTATTAACTTAGCACAGTGCTTGAATATTTTAGCCCTTATTAACAATTCATTGAATTATTCCATTGTTGTACCTAGTTAAGAGACAGTATGGTATAATGAAAAGAATTTTGGATCTGAGTAAGGAATACCTGGAATTAATCCTATTTCTGAGATTGGCTATGTGATCCTAGGCATGTCTGTATCATCATTTCTTCTCCTATACAATGGAGATAATGATAAATATAATACTGTGATAACAATGTATGATAATAATGACTTACTTTTTGTCAGGTGTGTGTGAGAATTTATTGTGGAGTTTTGAAAACTTGAAAGCACTACAGAAGTGTTAGTGATTAGAAGTAGTAGCAATAGCAGTAATAACAGTTATAGTAGTAAAATTATTGCATGATTAATCATAAATTCAATAAGAAGTACAAAGTATCCTTGAGTCCTAAAGATAAATATAATCAATCCAATTCAATTCAATACAAATCAAATACAATCAAAAAATCAATACAATATTTGAAATCTTTTTTTTTGAAGTCTATTTACAAAATAAATTCAATTGACCAACAGTAATTCATTGCTAGTTTTTTTCATCAATTACTTCCAAATAACATCAACAATTTATTTCACTGAATGTATTCTTTAGATTATTAATTCTACTATGCTGACAAACAATCCTTATCTTCAAAGAATTTTCATTCTGTGCACGCAGTATGGAAGGGGAATGGTGGTAGTAAAGATGGTTGGTAGTGAACATTTCAGGCTTTGGAGTTGAAACTGCTTATATTAGGAAATGGTCTCTCTAGAGTTGAGGGTGGAGATTAGGCTAATTTTTAGTGAAAAGAGAGCCAGATTGTGATAAGCCTTGAATGATAGCATAAGTTCAAAACAAATAAAATAGAGGAAGCTCTGGTAGTATTTTTAGATAGGGAATGAAGTAAAAGCAATGAGTTTGGAGATAAATAGCATAGTTGTGTTTGGAATATATAGGAGAGAGTAGGGAAAAAAGGCAGAGTAATGTAATTGCTTGAATCTTGAAATAAAAGGACTTGGTTAACTAAACTTAAGCTAAAAGAGAAAGATCTTACTATTTAATGGAGGATCTATTCCATGAATTTCTTTGGATTGTAATTAGAAAGGTAATTTTTCTCTCAATAATAGTTCCCCAAAACTGAATTCCAAGAGAGTTCTGGAACTACTTCTTTCCTTCCTTCCCCTTACTAGCCTGAGAAAGTTTGGGCATTTGCCTCTGTATAAAATGTTTGGGCTTGGACTTCTCTTCCACCATTCTTATATAGTGTTCAGAGCTCCATATAAAGTGGGCTCCCAAAATATATTAACAGATGCATTTGCCTCCTGTCTTAAGTCTTTCCATTGTTACTTCAAATGTGCAACCACAGAATCTTTCATAAATGCTGGCAATGGCATCTGCTGCTTTTTCTCTAAAGTGGATTTAAAAACAAGTTGTGGCACAATGAAATTTTGAGTAAAGTGTATGCCCCAACCTCACATGATACCTAAAATTCATCTGTTAGTGTTTTTTAGAGGCAAAATCAGCAGGATCCATTGAATCAAACTGTTATTAAGTTCAGGGTTGTTTGTTTTATTTTATATGCTTGCATATTTTACACACACTTGTATTGATCCCATTTGTAGTAACTGGAGGCCCTGAATAGACTTCTGAACATATAGCACTCTGAAAAAAAAGGAGAAAAGGAAACAAGGACTGAAAAAATTCAGTAATGCAGCCAGTAACTCATAAAAATAAAAAAGGCAAAGAACTTCTGATGTCACTACATGAAAAATCAAACCAAAAGAAAAAAAATCACTTATTTTAAGAGGAGAACATTGATCTGTATATGAGAATTACTGGTCTCCTTGAAAAGAAATTATGAAGCAAATAAGCTTAATATTACACTATAAGAAATCATACAAAAACAAAATCAGCCAGAATTATTAGAAAAAGAGAAGAACAAATATTAGCATAGATAGGAAAACAGTATAAAGAAACCTTCAGAGTAGCTCACAATATAATTTACTTGCTAAAAAAATAAAAGCTTCAATATTAAATAGCTTCTCTATTGGTATCAGCCCAGGAAATGTACTTTACAATTATAGGGATGATGGTAATACTTTTGCTGGATTTTGGCTATTGTTCAATTGTTTCAGTTGTGTCTGACTGTGCCCTATTGGGTATTTTTTAGGCAAAAATACTGGAATGGCTTGCTGTTTCCTTCTTAAGCTCATTTTATAGATCAGGAACTAAAACAAACAGAAATATGTGACTTGTCTAGGGTCACATAGCCAGTAAGTATCTGATACTAGATTTAAAATCAGGAAGATAAATGTTCCTGAATTCAGGTCTGAATGCTACCTAGATTATAAACTATTCATTAACTGTAATGAATGAGAAAACTAACTGAAAAACATTCTCAAAAGAAGAGTAAATTGTTTTGTGCTCCATGTCCATCCTATAATAGTGAGCAAAACCATCAATGGAAAAGGATTGATTTTAAATAGAAAGAGGAATTTGAACTAATTCTGAAGAAACTAGACATAAACAGGATATTTGATATGCAAATTAATGAAGTTAAAGAAATTAAGAAATATAATCATTCCTCTATAACATGAAAAAACTGAAGAAGAAAATCAAAGTTTATATATCCAAAGAATAAAAGTTAGTAGCTTTTTGTTGATTTTTTAATGTCATTTTGTCTGTGAAAGCCTGAGAGAACAAAGAAAATATTTTGTCACTCTAGCCCATGAAAATGCTGTATATTAGAGGTAAAGAGTGGGTAGGAGGAAGAATGAATGGAATTATGGGTCATTACAGTTATTAAGTTGTCAAGTTACTTCATTTTGAAAACATTGGTGGGGCAAGGGAAATTGATGGTCAGATTGGAATAACATTTTTTTTCATTCTGGTAGTAAGTAGCAGAGTCTATATTCAGGCATAGATCACCTTCCCTCAGATCTTATGCTTATGGCATTATGTCCTACTGTTTAAATGAATTAATATTTCCAGGGGGGAAAAAGAGTAACACAAAAAAAGAATGATAAAAAAGATAAAGAAAAGTGGTGATACTTGGTAGAAGAAATACAGATACACTCAAACTAGATTATGTTATTTAAAAATAATAAGTAATAAAATAAATTTAAAATGGAATCTAGAGTTTTTGTTGAGGTAGAAAAAATAAAAATGTTTTATAATTGTAGTACTACATATAAAAATAAAATTAAAAAAAAACATAGGATAATAGAGAAAAGCAATGGAGGAATTTGAAGCTTATTCTTATTTCATGGTGATAGTTTCTCCAAGAATAGATTGGCATCAGAGTGTTTCAAGGAAAAATAAAGCAACATATTAACATTTTTTTAAATAATGCAATGAGGTAGAACCAAGTTGTCATACAGAGAAAGACTACTCTTTCTCTGAGCTCTTCCTGGCTTCATTCAGATTAATACCAGATCTGAATGGGTTTTGGAATGACGGAACCCACAAATATTTGGAGGATAGCAAATTATCAGCAGAAGATATTTTGGAAGAACTTCAGGAAAGGTCTGTTTCAAATAGACAGGGAAAAGTTTCAGCCCAGGACAGCAGGAAGATCCAGGGCAGAGAAGCTTCTACATTCTGGGGCAATCCAGTGGGAGGCTCTTAGCCAAAATGCGGCAATGTTGGGTACTCTTTCAGTGGATCAGCAGAATAGTTGTGAAATCTCCAACTAAACTAAACCACAGAAGGCAAGTAATGAACCCCATAAGCCCACAATAACAAGGGACTTCACCATGCCTACCCAGCACAAGAAGCAAGCCAGCAGCACTTGCCCAAAGTTAGAATGAAGCCACCCATATTGGAAGCTTGGACCAGTCTCCCCTTTTCCCTAGGAGCAGACATCAACCTTTTAAAATAAGCCAAAAAAAAAGCAAAAAGAATTTTGACGATAGATAGCTTTTAGGAGACAGGGAAGAACAGATCTCAAACTCTGAGGACACTAAAGACAAAACATCTCCAGATGATACTTGAAGGGTGGTGATAGAAGTTGGTCTCCATCTCACAAGGCTCTCTTGGAATAATTCAAAAAGGATGTTAAAAGAGAGTTAAAACAAAAATGAGAAAAGAAAATGAGAGTTCTGGAAAAGGAAACACAGAAATTGTCTGAAGAAAATCACTCTTTAAAAAATTGTTTTGCTGAAAGGGAAAAAGAAAACAACTCCTTGAAAAACAGAATTTATGAAATAAAATAAATCAATGAACAAAACAACTCATTTAAAAGTTCAACTGGTCAAATGCAAAAGGAAATAAAAAAGCTAACTGAAAAAAAAATTCACTAAAAATTGGAATTGAAGAAATGGAAGTAAATGACACAATGAGACATCAAGAATCAGTCAAACAAAAGCAAAAAAAAATATAGAAGAAATTGTGAAATATTTTATTAGAAAAACAACTAAACTGGAAATTAGATCAAGGAGAGACAATCTGAGAATTATTGAACAGCCTGAAAACCACAGTGGAAAAAAGAGGCTAGGCAATATCTTTCAAAAAATCATCAAGGAAAACTGACATCCTAGTACCAGAGTGTGAAAATAGTCA